>CABHPH010114863.1:0-12961 GCA_902168325.1 Peromyscus nudipes | reverse complement strand
CATTGAGTCCTCAATCAGGAAGAAAATGGAATTGGTTGGTATAGAACAAAGCTATACACCTCAATAAATGGGATTTATCCCAGGTTTGCAAGGCTTGGTACATTCGGGTATCAATCAAACATTCCATCTCCAACAGCCAAAAAGTTACATGTTGTAGTCATGGAACTGAATTTCAAAGTTTGTGATGGCTTTTAATTTAATATTGGATGACAGCACTATTCAAAGTGGCCAGAATCCATCCTGTCTGTAGAATTGAGTCACTTGGTCTAGAAAGACACATATCTTCATGAAGCACATTTACTGGTCCAGAATTCCATGCCTATGATGGAGTTTAGCATAGTTCAGCCACATCACCGTTGCTTTCAGATCTCTTCTAAAATGAGAGTTTTCCAGCTAAGATTTCTGGAGCTGCCTGCCAGAGCCAACTCACCTAACACCCTCAGGATACACAAGGGCTTCTTATTCATTCAGACTGTAGGAAGACAATATACTGTGGGCTGCTCAAAAGTTCAGGAAGAAGTTGCTTTCTTCTCCATCTCTACCACACCTCATCAGGCAAGCAGCCAAAGCTTTCATAAATTGGGTTAAAAAACACACTTATTCCTTTGATTTTTCCTATAGCTCTGTAACTTGATAAACTCCTTCTAAATCATAAATTACTAGCATTTCCTGTTTTAAAAAAAGAGGGAAAACATACCTTCTGACTTCAAGTTCCCAACAACTTAGAATATTTCCTGCCGTGTAGGACAGGAGGGCAAATCACATCTAATTCTCTATTCTATGTCTTGCCACTGATCTGAATTTGGTTTAAGGGTGTTTGTTTCTTAATTTATTTGTTTTGTTTGTTATATATTACTGACATATGAGACAAAACTACAAGGGAGGTTTTTATGTTTTAGTAAAGGAAAATAACAATGTATATGAAGGAACAAGAAAAATATATACTAGACACTTTTTCTATATATCTAATAATGAGCAGCTAAGCACTTCTTTCTCATCAATAGACTTGAACCCATGGTCCTATAGTATAAACAGATTATTTTCTCTCTGGTTCCATAAAACTATAGTTTATAGAAAAGGCAAGATCATATACTTAAGTAATGAAAAACCTGCCATCATAAATTGTAAGAAACAATTGGCGGATCACTTATTTTGGAGTCTTCCATCCTTTCTTCTGTTGTGCCATTTGAGTAACTGCCTATAATTGAGATGTTAATAAGCTTCCCATTGCTATGACAAAATACCTGAGGCAATTCATTAGAAGGAAGAAAAGATCTGTTTGTCTCACGGTTTCAGAGGAGTCAGTCCACAATTAACCTGGACTGTACCCATGAGAAGGAAAAACGTATTGACAGGAACCATGTGACAGAGCAGAATTGCTGGGCTCATGGTGGCCAGGAAGCAGTCAAGAGCTCACTTTAATAACCAAGCACCTTCCCCGAGACTCAATAAACTATGAATTACAAGTGAAATAACCCATTCTTGAGATCAGAGACCCCATGATCTCTCAAGAGCCCCACCTCTGAACACCGCTGCTCTAGGGCTGAAACCTTCAACATCTGTGCTGTGGGCGACACAGAATCTGTAAACCACAGAATGTTGGATCCAGAACCTTCCCAGTCTTGACATCTAATTTAGGATTGTTATATACTGCACCAGAACCATATTATATATGTTCTCATTTCAGACTGGCTTCCTAAGTCACACATGTAAAAGTAACAGCATCAAAACCTGAGGGCATGACCTTGGCTACCTAGTCCTCTCACATCTCAGTTGTTAAGTTAATGGAAGAGAAGCTGAAGTCAGCCCTAATCCATGTTGGGCTCAGACATTCTCATTCCGTCCTATAGCTATAGTTCGCCGTATCAAAATTGTTTTTCTATGTCAAAGTAGCTGTAAGCTTGCCACGTCTATACCACGAGCAGAGCTAGTCCTATTGACCTGGAGGGGTGTGAAAGAAAGCTATGGAAAGATATTGAAATTGAAATTAGATGGTGGTGGACCCCACTAAGCAATATTGTAGGATTTGATACCTTTCTGAACTTTGTGATAGTTGTATGATTGGAGATAACTGGTGGGTGACAGAACAGTGTTGGAGTTGTTATAAGAAGAGGAAATAGAGTCATCATCTGAGAAACCTGGGAACAAATATGAAGGATTGTTAAGCAGAGAAACATGTGCCATCTCCAAAGAGCTTATTTTATTACGACATTAAGAATTAGATCATGGGAGAGCTATTAGTGGCATATGATGGCTGCCAGGGAGGGGAGACATGTTCTACAGCTGCATAGCCTCTAGGATGTTGCCCACGTTCCTAAATACCCGATACCCATGTTTAAGCAAGAAACCTTAGTTAAATGCAGTATTATTTTTTTAAAGACATGATCATAGAAGGGGGGCTTGTTGGGAAAGGGGGTACAGAGGAGTTGGAGAAAGATCACAGGGGTAATGAGGTGAATATGATAAAAATACATTAGATACCTGTATAAAATTGCAAATTAATTAAACATAGATCATAGGGCCAGAGGAATGGTTCAGTGATAACATGCTAGCCAACATGCGCAAACCCTGGGTTCATCCCTAGCACAAGAAATTTATCAAGTCATATACATATTTACATTACAGTTTTTGTTAAGTGAACTTTTATGATAGTCAAAAAATACATTTGTCCAGAGTAAATGAAGACACCATGAGCCAGGAAACCCTCCACAGTCCAACAGAAAATCAATTCCAGGGCATAGTAGCAGACACAGGTCAGCAGATACAGTCATGGGCAAAGAAGAATTGGGTGTGACAGCCATGTAGACACTGGGAATATTATCCAGAGAACAACGACCTATGTCTCAAGCTTAATTACATAAGTCTTTCATCCTTTTTCCTAAATGAACATATGAAAGAGCAACCACCATCAAATACATGGGAAAAAAAAAGACAGTCAAAAGCAAGCTTAAGGAAACCCCAAGCTCAACTCTGTTTTATGGTGCACAGAAGGGATCTTGGGTTCTGTTCCCCAGACTTGCCATCACAAACACAAAGTGTGTCACTCTGACTGCCACCACCACGTAAACACGCCTTCTATGAAGAACCTGCTTACTACATATGTGAGATCTGAGAAGGCAAAGCAAGCCCAGATTTTCTGTACCCTGGAGTATTGCTTTGTTTCTACAGGTGTGACCTGTCTGTCCCCTTCTCTTGTCTTTCTTATGATCCAAAGGATGAAAGCTTGTTTAAGTGGTTATTTTCAGTCACTTTCAGATTCTATTTCTGAATTTACCTCAAGAAGACAAATTAAATACTTTGAAAAAAAATATTTTTCTTTCCAAAGTTACTTTCATCCAGAAACAGTGTAATATCCACAGGAAATTGACAGTCACCCATTCTACATCAGGGAAAACTGAACTTGACAGTACAATTAAACTCTGGCTTCATTTCCCTTCCTGGTGATGGGCAGCTTTGGGTCTTGGAGTCTGGACAATTGTCATCTCTTTATTGAAACACTGTCTGACTAATTGTTTTATATTTTGAAAAATAGCACTTACGCCACCCAGATGCTGCATTCAATCACTTCCAAGAGCTCCTCTCTATCCATGTCATTCCCTTGGTTCTTGTTCATGAAACACAGTCTGCTGAGTTTCTGCGAGCCAGTCACTATGCTATGTGATACAATAATAAATGTGGCCAGGCTCCTCCAACAGATATTTCAGAAGCTAGCATCACATGACCTATTATGCTACCCTGTAAGGTCTGTACAGTAACCATTCTTCAAGAAAACAGAAAGAAATCATTCATGTATGTCAACAAAAATTTCTGAAAAGATGGAAACATCCCTTGGCCACTTGCCATGTGTGGCTATTAAGCACTGGGAATGGAGTTCATGGGTCTGGAAAGGTAAGGACACTGGTTTCTCTTCCAGAAGAGCCAAGTTCAATTTCAAGTTGTCACATGGCAGCTCACAACCATCTGTAACTCCAGCTACAGGGAATCCAACACCTGTTGTTTTGCTTTTGGCACAGTGGCTGTGCCTTAAGCTACGGCTGTTCTAGCCAGCAAATGGGTCTCCACAGGCCGGCTTCTCTGACAGGGGCTGGCCTCTGAGGCCTCAGCCTGGCAGGAATTCTGTCCCCCCAGGCAATGGCTTTGTTGCTGCTGTTAAAGGTAGCTTTAACTAAATCTCTATTGTTCTAATTATGAATGAAGACTCTAGATTCAAAGGCTAGGGTGAAAACCTGCTAGTTCAGAGAGTTAGAGTAGCAACTAACTTTCTTTCCTTTTTTGTGTCCCCCCCTCCACCTCAAATTTTAAAAAAAGCTAAGCTAAGTCCCTCCCTGCTACTTCCTGTGTGTCTTTCTATCTCCACCAGATGCCCTTTATTGTTCAATTACTACTTCCTATCAACTAGTTGCTAACTCAGCCTCTTTGAGTCAAGGTTAATTTTATTTAACTAATGCAAATGCTAACTCAGAGTTCACAGTGTGATCAAATATCCTACTACAAACACCCTCTTCTGACTTCTGTAGGCACCAACACACATGCAGGCCAAACGCCCATAAGTGTAGATATGAATAAGTAAATAATTTTTAGCTGAGCTAGTGTGGTAGAAGAATTAATTTTTTGTTTTATTTACTTTTATTAACTGAAGTGTGAATGTGCGTAGCTTCTTACGATGTGTTGGATGGGGCACAAGTAGACAGACATCCCTATGTAACAAGTGCAACCATCGGAGGCAGCAATAAATTAGCTTTTGAACAGAAGAAACTCTGGATAACAATTAGGGTAGCCATGATGTAATGTTAGAGGAGAAAATGCATCCCATGGCCCAGCTGTCCCTAAGCCAGCCTCCTACCTGAGTCAAATCTATATGTCATCTGGTCGTAATCCATCAGTGGGCTATAGTATATAAAAGGCTTGCTAAAGTATTCAGACATAAAGAAATGACTTTTATGTTTTTAAATAATTTCTGCTAATTTACTACCAATCCAGTGATAAAGTGATTATAATCCAAATCTACTCAAGGTTGTTGAGCAGAGAAATGTTGAGTGTTAAATGTGATCTGAAATTACAAACAGATTTTGATCTAGTATCTCAACAATGAAATTACACGTAAATTATTAACAGCATGATACCAAACAGGAAAGTCCAAAGGGACTTCAATATTGGTGAAATTATTAAGGCCACTCCACGTAGTTAAAAGGAGATTTATTTAATGGCGTAACTTACAAATGAAGGGATAGGTAGGTCGCAGGGTCTGGGGAAGGTGTATCGCAGTCCAGCGGTGTTCTCTGGAGCTCTGCTTGGTCAACCTCCACCGTCTAGGGTCCAGGAACAGAGAGAGCTCAAGTCGGCCCATCCGGCTCTCAGGTTTCCAGCTCCTCCCTTGGCCCCGCCTTGTAGGCGTGACAGTTGCCGAAGCCTCAATGGGTGTGGGAACTTCCAGATCAAAGCTGGAATGGCTACCCACTACACTTCAATAACAGCAGTGAATCAGAACCAGAAAGGTAAAGTACTGAGGGATGATTCTGAGTGTGAGTGGCAGAGCGGGGGTGAGGTAACAGGGCTATGAGCATCACAGCAGGGCTTCTTGACTCCTCGCTCTGACATGGACAGCTGAGTAGATTGGGGAATATGCTCTGGTTTTTTTCGTCCTCAAAGTGGCAATAATATTAACCATGCAGATTATCGACAGAGTCATAAACAGTGTATTGAAAATTCCTGGTGAATCCCAATAATCAATATTTAATATTATTATAAGTAAAACTATAGGGGTTTCACTCACAACTAGTATTGTTTGAGACCCATCAAGCTGTCATTAACATCTAGAAGATGAGAACCTCATTTTCATTAGTGAACATTATTAGGGTGAAGTTCTGTCCCAGGTCACAAGTAAGTTCACAATGAAAGAACTATGTGGGATATAAAAGAAATAGAGACTTTGCCTTTGACTTTCATCTGTTATGGTCAAGATTTTTGCACACACTAATACTCTTCCAAATTCATTACAGAATTATATATAATGAATATATAAGAGGAAAATGTTAAACACCACTGACAATTCAAAACACTGATACAGCACTTGCTTATGGTGAAAACCCAACTACAAGTCATCTAAGGAGAGGGGAACTTCACCTCAGAGACTGAATCCAGGATAACAATGATTCTCAAGTCAAGGGTTAAATCCTTCGCACCACTACTCTGGCATCTCTACGCATGTTTATCAATTTGATTCTGATACTATAGCCCACCTTTCTAGCTTGGTTATAGAAACAGACATTGTACAACAAAGTTGGAAAAGGATTAACAGGACAAGTGGACAACAGAGATACTCTTGTGCTGGCAACCGATGGATTCTGGGAGAGGTTTATTACTATTACCTGCCTGCTACTCTTAGTGTGCAATCTCTCCTCTTCTAAATGCAGACCTTATGTTTGTGTTACTAATAATGCAATTATTTCAGCAGTAATCATGGGCTGACAGCTTGTAGGGGACATGAGCAATAAGCAAATACTGTCTCTAAAGCGTTTAATTTGATAGACATTCTCCTCTCTAACACAGAATACAGTTATCATAATTGCATAAAATTATTAAAATATTCTCAAGGTAATTTACATGAAGTTCTCTCTCCCCTCAAATAAATATAAATAATTCAGACTGTTAATCTGAAATCAATTTCTTTCTAAACCACAAATTTTTATAGTCTAGTTCATCTATGTTCAAAGAACTTGCAAACTGGGACAAATGTGAGAGGAAGCTCAGGACAAAATGCCTGGGTTCAGATGGCATCTCTGTCTACTACTTCTTGGCTCAGTGGTCTTGGAAAAGCTGCAGGCTTTAGGCTCAATATTCACATCACCAAAATATAAAAAGTACTGGGTAGTTCATAAAGTTGTTCAGTAGCTAAAGAAATAATATGCATAAAACTGTACAGAGACTAACATAGGGAGAATCGATAAATGGTAGGTTAAGTGCACGTATGAGTGGTTTTCCTGCACATACGTAAGTATAAAAAGTCACTTGAGTTAGTAAATGCATTTGGTATTATGTAGCTATAGTCAAACCACATCTGGTATTTTTCCACTACTGAAACTAAGAGTGCCAAAGAGAATCAATAAAAAAAATTCACATCTAAACACATTATCATAAATTACCAGAACATCAAAAACAAAGCAAAAATTCCATATGCTGTCAACTGGAGAGAAAGAACAAACAACTTATAAAAGAACAATAATTAACCTGACATCACATATTTCAACAGGGACACTGAAAGGAAAAATACTATGAAGTAATGCTTCTTGCACTTAGGAGGAACGGGAGATTTGAGTGTAGGATGTATCTGGTAACGTGTTTACTTCCAAGTAAAATTGAAATAAGGAGACACTCAGACATGGGAGAAGTCAGAAAATTTACTATACAAAACATTCTTAACAGAAGCATTCCTAGTGCTCAGTCCTAAACAGGACATCTCTATCATGGTCCTCCATCTAGGACTCAGGAATCATGGGAGGAGAGGCAGAAGACTGCAAGGGCCATGGTCAGTGGAAGACTACATGACAGGTGCACATATGAACTCAGAGTGACTGTGACTACGTGCATGAGATCTGCATAAAACCAGGCGGTCAAAATTTCAGCATGGAAGGAGAAAAAGTTACACAATCCTGCCCTTAGCTGAGAAACCATTGGCAACTGATGGCTTCTGGGAAAGGGAGAAATTTCTTCAAGGATGTGGCTCCTCGAAGACTTACCCGTGTTCCAGTTGGGGATCCCCCAGATTGTCCTGCACCCATGCACATACTGGCAGCATTGAAGGGACTCAGTTATGGGGGGAACACATGAAATTTGGAGGCAATAGTGATTGATGGGGGACTGGCAGGATGGAGGAGAAATTGAAGTGAAGGGAATTGGGGTGGGCTTAATCAAAACAGTGCATGCATGAGTATAATTCTTAAACAATTTTCTAAAAAGTGAAAAAAATAGAAAAAAAGGTTACTCCAGGAGGAAATTTTTTTTAAAAAGGTAGTGAGAGAAGCAAGCTAAAAATATAGAACAAAATAAAGCATAGGTGAGAAAGCAAAGTAAGACTTTCTTTTTTGTATGATATGCATCAGCAATCACCCAACAAAAGGCAGCAAACCGAAACAAAAGTGAAGAGCAACAAGGATCCACATAACCACACAAAAGGTCAAAATGATATCAACATCAAAACTGGGATTGGGGATAAGCATAAATCAGGCAGAGCATGCTGGGAACATTTCTTCCTTGAAGAAAAACAGGCATGTGCATTGTTCTTAGCACCTTAAAGACAGTTGCTCAACAAGTGTACTGTCTGTACAACTTTCAACTGACGGGAAAACCTGTCTCTCCAATGAAACATGAGACAACAGAAAGACAAATATACTTCTGGCAAATAAGATGTCAAAAGTAACTAATGTAATCAATTTAATTTAAATGAAGTAGGCCCACAAATTAAATAATGGCATTCGAAATGGGCATCTAAAATCAAGAGGATACAGAAGAATTTTAAGGTAAAAGGTTCATGAATCTATTTAGGCGAGTTCAACTGTGGAACTGTGAGAGCAAACGTTAAAAACTGAACACGTGTGCAGCACCAGGAAGATGACCACATACCTGAGGAAGAAGAGAGAGAGAGGACAGAGCCCAAAGGAGAAACGGCAGGGCTGTTCCTGGGGATAACAGTACGTACATGTTGTGCACAGAGTAGGTACTACAACAGCAGGCAGAACGAGAGAGGAAGAGACACAATACTGTCACTCAAGCAATGGTCCTGCTGGGAAATATAATCTATCCCTTCCCTGGGACTCATTCCCACTGGCTTATAACATTTCTAGATGCCTCATTCTCCTTAAGCTACTTCTCTCAGCTCCCAATTGCGGCAAAACTCTTCAAAAAAAAAAAAGGCAGCAAAATCCCATTTCTTTTGAGACCTCTCCAACCAGTATCTCCCCCACTACTCCACGTAAACTGCTCCTTTCAAGGCCCCTAATTGTTTCTTCTGTGCTGTCAGGGATTTATCATACATCCTCAAGTTTGGACAAAGTTGATCACTCCACTTTGAAACAATTCTGTAAGTTGTCTTGGTCCTGGTGTTTAATAAAAGCAAAAGAAAAGTGACTAATATAACATATTATCCTCACATGAACAAAATAACTTGTTTATTAAATGATAACCCACTGATCATTTTATATTGCATACCTGAGGGCTGGATAAATGGCTCGATGTTTAGGAATACTTCCTACTTCTCCAGAGGACCCAAGTTCCCACTACCCACATCTGGCAACTCACAACCACCTGAAACTCCAGTTTCAGAAGATCCAACACTCTGGTCTGGCCACTGCATGCACCTGCACATATGTGGCACACAGGCTCCCATGTGCATGTGCACACACACACACACCAATAAATAAATAAATGTCTTTAAAAGTCTTGCCTTGTTACAGCTACCAAGCTTAAACCATTTCACAACATTGCCTGCTCCAAATCCATTTCTTGTCTTGAGAAACACATCCTAAACCATCTTAGCCTACCACCTAGATAGAGCCTCTAAATATCTGCCCTAGTTAGCTTTTAACCGTCAGCTTGATGCAGCCTAGCGTCATCTGAGAATGGAGTTCTAGTGGACAGATTTCCCAGATCAAATTGGCAACACAGTATTGCTTTAGACCAGGGAACTTACTTCACAGCTAAGGAAGTGCTGCACTGGTCTCATACTCAATGAATTCACTGTAATTACCACGTCTCCCACCAACCTGATGCAACTGGCTTGATAGAATAGTAGAACAACCTTTTAAAGACACATGTAATGTGCCAACTGGGTGGCAATAGCCTGGGGGGCTGTGTCAGGATTCCTCAGAAGGCTGCTTATGCTTTAAATCCACGTCCAATATATGGTACTGCTTCTCTTATAGCCAGGGTTCATGGTCCAGGAATCAAGGAGTAGATTGTAATGGTTGGTTTTAAATGTCAACTTTTCACAACTTAGAATTACGTGAGCAGAGAGCTTCAACCAAGGAACTGACTATATCAGGTTGGCCTGTTGGATTTGTCTGTGGGGAACTGTCTTAATTGTTAATTGAAGTAGGAGGGCCCAGCCCAGCCCACTGTGGGTGGCCCCTGACTAGCTTGCTTATATAGTCCACATAATAATTATATGTAAATGAAATTTAAAACTCTCAGTACAGTCATTCCATGTCCAGAAGAAAAAAATACACAATTAACTTGACTGATCAGAAAGTTATGATTTCAAAAGAAAGCAGACATGAAGAAGGAGGAGATCTGGGAGAGAGGCAGTAGTAAAGTACTTGTGAGGTATTTTTGAGGCCCTCATTTTGATCCCAAGCACCACCAGGGGAAAAATAGGCTAATAATAACAAGAAAAACCCAGGAATCTGGCTTGATTAGGACTGTTCAGAAAAATCACACAAACTTTGTGATTAGGAAACATAGAAAAGCAATACTGTCGCTGTTCAATATTCAGCCTGGAGAAACTATGAAACCGAACTCATTGCTCACCTCTGCTCATAAAATCCAGTGACTTGAGAAGAAATTGTTACAGTGAGGAAAAGATTTATTTAGAAAGCTAAATAGAAAACTAGAAGAGTCTGTAGTTAAAGAGAGACCCTCCATCGGAGGCATAGCATGCCCAAGGCTTACATTCTAGCTACAGGAGGTGTATCAGAGAGACAGGGGCAGGGTGGTTACAAAGTTACCAATTTTGAGTGGTTTGCCTTTCTGGTGCATGTGCTTTTAGTCTCTGGGGGTCATCAGACAATTTGGGTCCGGGAAATCTAAAGAAATGCTACTGATTAGGAACTCCCGTGACTCTGTATTTTTAGTTCTTTTCCCCCAGGAATTATGAATCCTTAGACTACAAAAGTTGTCATCTTTTGGGAGAACAGGAGACGACAGCAGTAGACTACTTAGTCTCAGTCAGAGGCCAAAGGAAATTAAAAAATAACCACCTTCCCGGAAGAGACCAGGAGGAGGCAGCATTCACTCTGCATCGTATCGGGAATCTGTTAGGCTGTCTCAGGAAGAGCCAACATCTACACTGGAGCTAGGAGAGACCTGCTAGGTGACTTCCAAAACTGCTTATTTTTAAATTCACCTAAAAGCAAGTGGAGCTACAAGGCTTGTGTACGGTGCTCCCTCTGCAACAACATTACAACTGGCTAAGAAGCCAAGACACCATTACTTGAAGATACCATCATATATACCAAAAAGCAAACATTCTCAAACTACTAGATGCTGTAAAAAAAGATCAATAAAGTTATTTGGTAAATTATCAGCTTTAAAAAAGAACATTTTTAATCCCATTAATAACAACAACAATAACAAAAGAAATTTTAAAAAAAAAAAAACCTTTCGGCCGGGCGGTGGTGGTGCACGCCTTTAATCCCAGCACTTGGGAGGCAGAGCCAGGTGGATCTCTGTGAGTTCAAGGCCAGCCTGGGCTACCAAGTGAGTTCCAGGAAAGGCGCAAAGCTACACAGAGAAACCCTGTCTCGAAAAACCAAAAAAATAAAATAAATAAATAAATAAATAAATAAATAAATAAATAAATAAACCTTTCAAAGAGAACACTTCTAACATACCAGAAAACTAGAACCATAGTTTCATGAAGAAAATCAGACACTTTAAGAAATATTTTTTAATCTGAATAAAATGGGTCATAGGTGAAATATTAGTGTAAGATGCAGAATTATTCAAATCTGTCTTCAAAGACATTGCAGGGGGAATCAAAATTCCAGCATAATTATTTTTCAAATAATAATAATGACATTGATTCTGAAATTTAATAGGAAGAATAAAGATCTATAGATCTATAGTGAGCTAAAAACAATTTTGAACTTACAGCTTGCCAATGCTTGAGGATTATTTTTTTTTACATCTAATAAAAATAGTTTTGAGGTTCAAAAATTGTTTTTAAGCAAGACCAAAGAAGAGATGTGTATGGCAGCCAGTTCATAAGATTTGGAGTTCGGGCTCACATCCACTTGCTTGTTTTGTGATTCACAAAAAAAAAAAAGAAGGCTGGAAACAAAAACCTGGTTTCTCCTTTTATTAAAGATAAGGGAGTCTGTCCACTGCTGCTTCTTTCTATTCTTAAAAGTACAATCTCTGGTACCGTCAAACAGCTGAAAGTATTTTTCAATTCAAAAACATTAAATAAACAAGAGGGAAAGAAAGAAGTGCAGCCTCTGGGGATGAGAGATGGCTGAGCGGGGGAAGCGGCTACTGGACGAGCATAGAAATCTGAGTTCAAACTCTGAGCACGTCCATAGGAAAAGCCGGGCAGCCTCCTCCAATCCCAGCACTGGGGCCAGAGAAACAGAGGACCTCTGGGGCTTGTTGGCCAGACAGTTTAGCTCAGTGGTTCTCAACTTGTGGGTCACCACTGCTTTGGGGATTGAATGACCCTCTCATAGGGGTCACCTAAGACCATCAGCAAACAGATATTTACAGCACGATTCACAACAATAGCAAAATTACAGTTATGGAGTAGCAACGAAAATAATTTTATGGTTGGGAACATGAGGAACTGTATTAAAGGGTCGCAGCATTAGGAAAGTTGAGAACCACCAGTTTAGCTGAATCAGCAAGTTCCAGATTCAGAGAAAGACCCTGCCTCAAAACATGAGTGGAGAACATCTGACATCCACTTCTGGTCTGCATACACACACACACACACACACACACACACACACACACACACAAAGTATTACCTCCAAAGAGGCAATAACTTAAGAAATAAAACATGCAAACAGATTTGCTGATTTGGGGTGATGTATGCCAGAAATATGGTAACCCATACATTAAACTGCTCCTCTTGGGAGTTGTTGTTCTTTTTTTGATGGAGACACCACCAGTCAGTTCTATGGGAAAATCAAGTAAGCTTAGGAACACCCTGGAAATCTTGAGCCGTAATAACTTGCTAACACATTCACAGCAA
>CABHPH010114862.1:0-13278 GCA_902168325.1 Peromyscus nudipes | reverse complement strand
ACACACACACACACACACACACACACACACACACACACACCACTAAGTCATTTAATACCCTATAGAGGGGAAGAATTACAGTCTGGTAATGTTGATTATTTCCAAGAATGCAAAGCATTGGGGACTTTTGTGTTCTCTTGGTGTGAAGGCACATTAATAGAATTGCTTTGTGAAACAATTTTGCATTAATTATGAAGATGAACATGTTCATACTCAACAAGTAGGGAATTGTACTTCTAGAACAACTTGACATGAGCAGTTCTCATGTGAGACCTTGAGACCAAGGAGAAGAAAAGCACTTGCTGTGTATGACTGGGTTACACTCCTAGAAGTTAGTTTTAAATACATTCAAATATACCAACAGCCTTACCTTTAAAACGGTTAACTGACAAACCTGTCTGGGTGGTACAATGGCCATTGACAACAGAAAAATTACAGGCATTGGAACAGCTGGTACAAGAGCAGCTAAATGCTCAACATATTGAAGAATCAACCAGTCCTTGGAATTCTCCTATATTTGTCATTAAAAAAATCTAGAAAATGGAGAATGGCAATAGATCTAAGAGCTGTTGTGGTGGTATTGTGTTCCCCAAAATATTGTGTATGCTAATAAACTTATCTGGGGTCAGAGAACAGGACAGCCACAATATTAAACATGAGGATAGGCAGTGGTAGCACACGCCTTTAATCCTAGCATTACAGAGACAGAAATCCCTCTGGATCTGTGAGTTCAAAGCCACATTGGAAATGGCCAGGCATGGTGACACACGCCTTTAATCCCAGAAAGTGAGCCTTTAATCCCAGGGAGTAGTGGTAGAAAGCAGAAAGGTATATAAAGCGTGAGGACCAGAAACTAGAGGCATTTGGCTGGTAAAGCATTTGGCTGGTTAAGCTTTCAGGCTTTGGAGCACAGTTCAGCTGAGAGCCATTCGGATATGAAGACACAGAGGCTTCCAGTCTGAGGAAACAAGACCAGCCGAGAAGTTGGCCAGGTGAGGTAGCTGTGACTTATTCAGTTTCTCTGACCTTCCAGTGTTCACCCCCATACCTGGCTCAGGTTTGATTTTATTAATAAGAACTTTTAAGATTCCTGCTGCAAGCTGTTAATAAGGTGATTCAACCAATGGGCTCTTTACAGCCTGCAATTACCTTGCCTTTTCTATTGCATAAAGGATGATTTGTTATAGTGATTGATTTAAAAAACAGCCTTTAAAATATATCTTTACAAGAACAGGATCAAGAAAAATTTGCCATGACAGTACCTACTTAGAATAATTCCCAGCCTGATAAAAAATATCAGTGAAAAGTTATTTCACAAGGGATGTTAAACAGTTCTACCTTGTGTCAATATTATGTACAACAGCCTGTGGAAATAATTCATAGTTTCCGGAATCTATAATTTACCATTATATGGATGATATCTTAATAGCTGATTCAAATGTAGATACATTAGAGAAAATGTTTGAGAATAAAATTTTGCCTTGTTGGGGATTACAAATTGCTCCTGAAAAAAATACTAAGAGGAGATTCTATTAATTACCTAAGATATAAGGTAGGTTTACAAAAATTTCAACCACAGAAAGTACAAATCATCATAGATCAGTTATGAACTTAATGATTAACTGACTATAGCCCACATTTGGATTGACAACTCAAGAACTAAGTAACTTATTGCAAAAATTACAAGGTGATAAGGACTTAAATAGTCCAAGAAAAATTATCAGATGAGGCTGAGAAAGATTTGGCTTTTGTAGAGAAGAAATTACTAGACACACATGTGGATGCTTGGATCCAGAGCTTGATTGTATTCTGGTTATTTTATCTTCTACACATTCTACTACAGAGAGAAGATAATATCTTAGTTAATATCTTGGATATTTTTCCCACACAAATAGAGTAAAAAATTAGAGAACTATGTAGAAAAGGTTTTTAAATTGATTCTGAAAGGAAAATTAAGACTTCATCAATTATCAGGAATAGACCCAGCAGAAATTGTGGTATCTTTTACTAATGCTGAAATTTTTTCATTATGGAGAGAAAATAAACATTGGCAAAGAGCTTGCAGTGATTTTTTGGGAGAGATTAGCAACAAATATCCCTAAAGCAAGAGACTTCAGTTTTTAAAGAGCACAAATTCCATTCTTCCTCACATGGTATGGGGAACACTGATTTCTGGAGCCCCCTACATACTTCATTGATATCACCAAATCAGGAAAGGCAGGTTATAAGTTTGGAAATTTAAATAAAGTGGGTGAAAGCCCTTATGATTCTGTTCAAAAGTTAGACTTCTATTCTTGTGATATTATTAGATTTTCTAGAACCTTTTAATATAGTTACTGACTCTCAATACTCAGAAAGTGTTGTTTTACACATTGAAACTGATTAACATACTCTAGATGTTTCAGAATTAACTTTGTTCTTTATTCAGTTACAAGAAATAATCTGAAATAGAAATTGTTCCTTGTATATGACATATATCAGATCCCATACCAGATCCCAGGTTTCCCAGGTCCTCTAGCACAAAATCATAATTAAATTATCAGCTATTGTTAAAAAAATGTACTAGAAGCTCCAGAATTTCATAAGAAATACCATGTTAATAACAATGGTTTGAAGAAAGATTTTTCTATCACTTGGCAATAAGCCAAGGAAATTATAAGGAAATGTTCTATTTGTTCTTTGTATAACCAAACTCCACTATCTGCAGGAAGTAACCCAAATGGTACTCAAAGAAATGAAATTTGGAAAATGGATGTGTTTCATTTTTTAGAGTTTGGAAGATTAAAATATGTACACATATCACAGATACATATTCAGGATTTCAATGGGCAACTATTTTAAGTTCTGAAAATGCTGATTCTGTAACTACATATTTATTAGAAGTTATGGTCATCAAGGGGATAACTGTACAAATTAAAACTGACAGTGCTTCAGCATATGTCTCTAGTGAAATGAAACAGTTTTTTGCATATTACAACATGAAAGCATTTTGCAGGTATACCACACAATTCTACAAGGCAAGCAGTTATAGAAAGATCTAATTGCACTCTAAAAGATATGCTTACTAAACAGAAAGGGGTAATAAACATCCACAGAGATAGATTGTACAATGCTTTATTAACAAATTTTTAAATGCTAATGAGAAATGAATGTCAGCTGAAGAGACACTGGATAATAGAAAAAATAACTGCTGAATTAAATCAGCTGGTATACATTAAGGATGTGTTGACCTCAAAATGGAAACTAGGATATGTGTTACATTGGGGAAGAGGTTTTGCTTTTGTTTTCACAAGAGAAGAAAAACTTTGGACACCATCAAAATTGATAAAGATTAGATTCAAACAGGAGAGACCTCTTGATTAGAAGAGGTGAGAGTTCATCAAATAGCATTACCACTCAATATAATCTAACTTATAAAGTTTAAATGCCAAAAAGAAAACTCCCCAAAGTTAGAGTTGGGCAAGGTTTTATTTTTGTCTTTGAGGGGGAATGAAGGCAGTCAAGGAGGAATTCCTTCAGAAAGAATCTGAAGATCACTGGACAAATGAGACACCTGAAGAAAAAAGATGAATCATCCAGAGAAAATGTCCCAAGAAGAAGAGCAAATTGGCCTGTAGGTATATCACATTTCCAACAGAATAAAATTTCATAAAACTCCCCAAATGTTTGTTTCCGCTGTTCTCTAGAGACATATAAGGCAAATGGTCTTTTTGTAGTCCCAGTTCAAGTCAAATTGAGATATATTTTAGATAGACAAGTGGCCTTCAAACACTTTAGAGATCTACAGAACATGGCATTTAAGATGTTTTAGTAATATAAAGCTTTTCATGAAAATGAGACATGTCTGCTCCTGGCAACATCAATCTTCTTCAGAAAATATCATGGGCATTAAAGAACCTCAATATGGAGTTTACTTTCTTTGTAGCAAAAGTTAGCCACTGGGCAACAAACTGCCCTGCCTTGACTGCTGACAGTATGGTGTCCAAATTGGACAAGCAGGACACAAAAGAAAGTGACTGTCAAACTTTCACAAGGCAGGACAGTCCTTCAAAATTCCTGCTTCACATAAAAGTCTGTCAGGTATTCTAGGCCTGTAGGTCAAAGGTGGATGCCCTAACACTACAGAAGAACCTTGGGTGACTTTCCTGGCAGCCAGCTGTTTCTGTTATTTCTATAATTTTTCAAGTTATTTGCTCTGTACTTCCTGTTTACTTAGGCAATATTATATCATTCTTTGGGTCTCTGATGAAGTTGAAGACTAGATAGTTATAGTTTTCCTTGTTACCAAATTCAGAAAAGAAACTCACAAAATAGGAGTTATAAATGTTATAAGGTTCAGAGAAATAAAAGGAGAGTTTGAGCTGGTAATACAAGTAAGGCTAGAAAGTGAATTAGGTACAACACTTTGGACTCATCAAGATAGGATAGATAATGCAGTATTTTCTCTGAATTTGTCAAATGCAAAAGGACTGGCCATTGTGATTGTAATTATTACCTGATAATTGTTCTTATTGTATATAGTTTTACTGCATTAGAATTAAAACCCTTCTTTTTTATTTAGACAAAAAGGGGGAAATGTTGTGTGATATGTTTATCGCATTCTGACAATAAAGTTTGCTTTGAATCAGAGAGCATAGATAGCTACTAGCTGACCAATATTAACCACAGAGGTTTTGGAGGACTGAGGACAGACAGAGAGACAGGAAGTAGTAGGGCAGGCCTTAGAGAGGGTCTCTGCCCATTTGGATGGAGGAAGGAAAAAGAGAGGAGGCTACTAGCCACTTCTTCATTGCTTCTCTGATCATTCAGGTGCTTACCCTGACTCCTGAGGTTTTATTGATAAAGAATAACTAGATAAACACTTCACTCTTCTCCTCTGTGTGTGGGGGTGGGGGAACAATTTCTGTTAAGCCTGTGTTTCAGCTCATGCTGGAATGTTCTTTATTCAGAAATTTAGAACACAGGGTTGTAGGATGAATCATGACTCTTCAAATAACTTTCATTTCTGACTTCTTGATTTTTGTTAAAGAATTTATCACTTGAAAGAATGCTCACAAAACACAAACCAAACAGAAAATTGACAAAAAATATTAATACTTGAAAATTACTATTTACATTTTTAAATATATATCAGATAGTATCAAAATTTCTCAAATATGTGCCTATCACTGGGGTTAAATCACCTTCAAACAGGTTCAGAACTTGGTGACATTCATTCATTTACATTGAATTGATGTGTTTCCCAAGACATGAGATTTGCAAGAGACAGTGTACAAATACATAGAAAAGTTAATATGATTTTGTTATAGACAGAGCAGTAAGAGAGATAAAACCATTTTATTGATTATACCAAGAAATTGCCTAAATAGACTCAATGATTACAAGTACTCATTTTACCAAATATTAAATAATATAATATATGTCAGGCTTACATTTTAACAGTTTAGAAATGCTTGTATTTTACTGTAACCTAAATTGGTGGAGTTATACATTTATGTGCATTTATATTATTGCAGATAATTCTCCAAGCCCCAAAACCAGGGAGGCATATATTTACTATAAAAAAATTATAGTTTTAGCACATTTCTTGTCTTGATCCATGAATAATATTGCAGATACTGTTAATATTTAAGCAATGAAATAGCATGCATATTTATCTTATAATACATACTAAAAAACAAATACTTGAGCTTATTCAGTTGATTTTAATTTTGGTTGTTTTGTTTGTAAACTATTTTATAAGATGTATTTTTGCTTCAGAATAGTTTTAATAATGTGAATCATAGTATTTTAAACATTGATAATAAGAATATACTTTTGTTAAGAGCAAATAACATGAATTTGGCTACTAAATTTGACAATAAAGTATGTTTCTGCTAATTAATGCATATGTCTGTCTGTCTGTGATGTATTCCTGCTTTTATATTGGCATTGTGGGTCTGAGCTAAGGTCCTCCTGTTTGTACAGCAAATATTTTATCTAATAAGTCTCTCTTAAGCTTTGGGCAGTTAGATTTAACGACAGATATATTCTGAAATTAACTAATCTATATGCATTAACATTTTACCTCTCCTTCATTCCCAGGTTGTAATAAAATAAACAATATTTTTATTTTACCAGTTCTTCCTGGTGTGTATACCTAATGCGGTACCACTGTGTGATGAATGCAAGAAAGAGTTTTTTTTTAATTTTATAATTTAATTTAATTTTACATATCAGCCACGGATTTCCTTGTCTTCCCCCCTCTTGCCCCCCCCCCCGCCTTCCTCCCACTCCACCCCCCATTCCCATCTCCTCCAGAGCAAAGACTTCCCTGAGGATTGAGTTCAACCTGGTAGATTCAGTCCAGGCAGGTCCAGTCCCCTCCTCCCAGGCTGAGTCAAGTGTCCCTGCATAAGCCCCAGGTTCCAAACAGCCAGCTCATGCACTGAGGACAGGTCCCTGTCCCACTGCCTGAATGCCTCCCAAACAGGCCCTCTGGATAAGAAAGAGTGTTTTTAAACTGAGTAAAATGTCCTGTTGTAGAACAGGAAGATTGTAACTTTTGGCCTGAAAAAGTTAAGAAGTACCCGACCAATATTTTGGCTGATCTATAACACATTTTTAAAAATAAAATTTTGTTGTGTGAGACATTTAGTATTTATTTGTAAGTTAAAATAGTTGAGTGATACTATCAAAAGACAACATTCCTTCCTTAGTTATATGAACTTGTCCTAAGGAAAATCAGATTCCTAAAAGGAAAAGAAAAATGACTGGTCATTAGAACAAAACACAGTATGAAAAATAAATCTGAACTGGAAACAGTTCTCTCACATCCAATAAGGGGCAGACTGAGATTAAACAGACAACTTAAATACAGTCTTGGCTAACCTTATGATTCAACTAGAAAAGTAAGCATTGGTGAGCATTTTGAAGTCTAGTGGAGAAACAGAAAAGGCGTTTGAGGAATAAATACTCAAAATACCTCGGTAGGTTCATTCCTTTAGAATTATGCCACTACTATTTCAGGACATCTGATTTCATGGGTTCTATAAGACCTGAATGCTTTGGGTCTCTCCACCTCTTTATATAATCATGTAGTCCCAGATTAATATCCTCTTATTTGCTACATCCTTTTCTGGGAAATTCTCAATGGATATTAGAATTTCAGGCTTCTGCATTTATGGAACACTTTATGGCTAGGTAGTTCTGAACCTTAAATGATAACTACAGTCCTCCACAAAATGAAGCTTAAAGATATAATAATTTTCTCAGACATGTAACTCAGCTATACCACTTACTAAACTGTTAAAACTGCTAACCTAGCATGCAGTTATACTCTGCAGGAGAGAAAAGCAGTCCAAATAGGGAAATTGAAGATTATGGGTCTTCATGTCCTTGGTCCCTCTGAAGCTGCCTCCTGAACTTCTGAACTGTTACCTATTTCTGTATTCCTAGCTCCTTTAAATACACAATTTAGGCAATGACATGACCATTTCTCATACTGCTCCTAATTTCCTTAAGCATTGAAGTTTCTGTTTTTATCATTCCAAGATATTGAACATAAGAAGATATGCAACACATAGTAGGTTTGTTTCAGCATGAGGACAAAGGAAGAAGAGGGCAAAAAACGTTTGTTTATGTGACAGGCATCAAGTCCTTGGTATCAGGAATGACTCAGATTGTGCTAAGGGGTTGTTGTCCTAAGGAAGGAAGGAAGGAAAGAAGGAAGGAAGGAAGGAAGGAAGGAAGGAAGGAAGGAAGGAAGGAAGGGGTTTTTGACAGGAAATAGCTGAGTTACTTTTACTGCTACTTGGTACAGTTAACTAAGGCAACATTGTTTTCCACTGTTGTTTTGGTGTATATCCTGGAGGGCATAGGATTTCTGTTACCACCACCTGTACATATTAGTAAAGATTGGAGATTTGAATATTTTTCTCTTGATATCTTAGTGGGATTCCTGGGACCTCTATTGTGAGTTTTCAAACAAAACCAGTGCACCCTGCTGGGAGTCATACATACATATAGACCTCACAGTTACATATTAAGGCTTTCTTCATCTGCCAAAATTGTCCTAAAGATGTAGGAACTTGATTTTTAATGTGTTCTCCTTCCCTGGCTGATCATTTCATAAAATTCATAAGATGCAAACTCCACATTTTAATTCGAAAGGAAACTTAACGCTGGTTCACACTCATGAAAAGACAAGAAGTTATTTCTTCACACCTGTGTCATTGATTGGTATACACCTTTTCATTATTAATCTATTTGAAATAAAACCAATCTTATCCTCAATTTTAGTTGTCATTCATGGTACATTCTGCAGCCAAACAGATTTTGTAGTGTTGCTTAGTATGATGTGGGTTAGCACAGGGGGGTGGGGGAAGTGCTTAGTATGATGTGGGTTAGCGCAGGGGGGTGGGGGAAGTGCCTAATTTGAGTCAGCACCTTAACTGGAATTGGTGCAAAGCAACAATTTTGATGAACAAGTTATTGAGAAACAAAATAGAGGTCTAAGTAATAAGTGACGAGATGGCAGGAAATGAAGTCTAACAGGAGATGCAGGCGAGAGAGCAGCCAGTGATGGCAAAAGAAAGCATGAGAAAATTACACTGACCTAAGCCTTGGCAGAACAGGGCTACTGTGCTCACACCACACATGCTACACTCAAGACAGAAGTTTAGCCTTATTTTCACCTAAATTACAAATTATTTTCTGGTTTTCATACTATGAAATTACAAACGTTTTATATATATATATATATATATTAGTTTCAAATGACTTTTATAATAGTTTAAGATGATGTAAATTGTTTCTATAGTTCACCATTGTCTTTCTTATAACATATCCCAATTTGAAAAATGACACTGCTATGATCAACAATGCACTTAGTAACAAATTTCACTAAAGTGACAGTGTTCGTTTACACTTTCACAAAAAACGAGGACACTCCTGTAGCCTGCTAAGTTACATGTAATCATGACAGGGTTGTGGTGAGGTTTACAGAGCTAACTTAGTTTCAAGAGGCTGCTGATTTGCCTTGGAGGTTCTTTCCAATTTAATTTAAGTTCCTTATCCAGGGAGCAGCTCAGATGATTTGTGGTTTCATAAAGCATTCTGAAAGGCCATTTCATTGGCCATAGGAAATAAACTTGGAATCAGATTCCCTTTACCCAGTCTATGATAGAATGCCACTTTCACAATGTGCAGTACAACTTTTATTGGAAATTGTTGTATTGCCATAAAGCCAAACTCTTAACTATATTTCTGGTCATGCTCAGTGAATAAATATTTATGCCATGATTTAAGCATAGTTGTACACATCGACGATCATTATTGCTCACATTGATATTATTTCCTCATTCTCAAAGACTGACCATCTTTAAAGAAGGTTAAATTGTAGAAAAAGAATTGTTCATTTGTCTGACTGCCTCTCCTGAAAGATTTCAGTTTTGAAAGCTTGGTGTAGTAAGTCTTAATAACCATAGCAACAGGGAATTCTGGTGAGAAAAAGGTGCATCATTTCAGGTGATTCTTCCTCCTTTTCCTTCTTTCCCTTCTAACACGTAATACACACCGGCAGATTGTTTGGCTCTTTCCTCCTTATATGGTGAATTATCCTTAAAATTTCAATTTAAATGGACTTAGTATTTCCCATACATCATACAATTTAAGCAGCTTTTATATCCATCAGCTTTTCAACATTAATAAAAATAGACTTGTGCTAAATTTGCATATTAATGTAAGTTTAGTTACAAACATCTTGAGTAGCTTTATCATAATGCCCCTGGCTTACTATTTCATTTCATCTTCCTCCCTCATACATATATTTTTAAGTAAAATATCATTTTAAGAATAATGAAATATGTCCTCAAGTATTAGTTTAAACACAACATCTAGACTCAAGTATAAGAACCTGTCATTCTTGAAATTGCCATTATTAATATGGATCTAGTCAAATAGCATTGCCTCGTGAAAGGATTGATGAACAAGAAGTCACAGACTGTCACCGGTCCTATGATTTTAAGAACAAATTGAAGTAAAGAAAAATCTATGATATGTATATAGACAATGTCTTACTGTAGAATGTAAGCCATTTATAAATGACATCCATATATTCATTTTATTTATATATATACATACATATAGTGTGTATATGTATATTATTGTATATCATGTATAATATGTGTTATATATTATACATTTATTATATATATAAATATAATCAAACTCAGCAATGTATAGTCACAGAGGTTGATGGTTTATATTTAGCCACTGTATCAACAGAAACAGGTTATCTCCATTCCCTATTCTCAGTACGGCCACTCTGAAGCAAACCCCTGTTGGTCAAGTGCCTCTTGCTTCCCTACTATACTCTTCTGCTCACATCTGATACAATTCCTTGTTTCAACATATTGCAGCTCTCCTTAAAGTGGGGACCTTACTCCTGCTCTCTCCTTTAGATCTGTAAGGCTGAAGTCCAGAGTACTCATTGACACCGATAGGACTGATTTCAACGCTGACTTTCAGTCTCCCTTCATAAAGGACTTCAAAGCCTCACTCTCACCCCTTGCCCACTGGAGTTCGCATGCATCTCCACTTCCTACTTCCCCAGTCTTTATTCATTTTTATAACCCCATTGTCGTCATGATACAGACCTAAACTTTCTTCCTTTCTGTTCAGTACTCTAACTTCCGAACATGTCCACATTCAATACAGTGTGCCTGCATCACGGCTCACCACTCCAGCTCTCTCCATGAGTGTGCTCCAAAATGTATGATGGGATTTCTCTCTCTCCCTCCCTCCTTCCACCTCTGCCTGCTTGTCTGTCTGTCTGTTTATCTATCTATCTATCTATCTATCTATCTATCTATCTATCTATCTATGATCTATCTGTATGTATGTATCTATATCTGTATCTACACACATATGTGTATAAGTATCATCAATATCTAAATAATCCAAGTTCAAAATCATAGGACCATGGGAAATGTCTTTTTTTCTGTTTCTCTCCTTTGCTCACCATTTATCTTTAATCTAAGTATTAAGCAAGCATCCTGCTAATTATTCAGCAGCAGAATATCTCCAGAAACTATCCTCTCCTGTCTATCTCACAGAACTAACACTTGTTCTTACTTTTGGCTTCTTATTCTGCAATGGCTTGCTGTGTCTCTAAGGACATATAGCCTGTCTCAGTTCCTCCTATAAATCTCGAACTGTGATATTTCTCAGAAAGAAGTTTGGCTCGATTTGTGTTTACAAAAAACAAACAATAAAGGCAAAACATCCAGTGATTTTTCACCTAATCAAGAATGAATTTTGAAATCCTCAACACGTCTAGGAACCCAAACTACTTTTCAGATTTGTCTTCATATTTTTACGTAAAAATAACATCCAGTCACATTAGACAAATATCCCATGCTTTTCCATCTCAGAATATTACATTCAGTCCTTCCTGCCTGGACTATTTTCTGATTGGTGGCTTTCTATATCATGTATATTCAGTTTACTTATATATAAAGGCAAGTGTTGGTCTTTGGATTGTTATTTCACAGAACAAAAATTCTTATGATGGAATAAGTGTGATATGAAGGTGATATTTTTAAGCCAATTCTTTAATTTCTAACACTATATCAAAAAATTCAATCTAAAAATGTATCCTGAGTGTAATTTTATAATACTTAGAAGCTTCTTAAAAATGGAAACAATTCTTACAATTTGACCCTTGCAGTGTTAATTAGAATGTGCCTGCAACTCATTTATTTGACTCATGATGTGTATCTTGTGCTTAAAATCAAGCACATTTATCTACATATTGCTTGATCACTAGAGTAAAGTAACAGCAAAGAGCAAATAAGTAATCATTTAATAGCAATGTGAGGGCTGGGGAGATGGCTTAGCAGGTAATGAACTTGCTCCATAATTATTAAAACTGTTCAGATTCAGTCCCCCTAGACAAACATGGTAGACCTGTTCAGAGCTCAGATTCAGCACTCCATAAGTACCTTGATGCTGGGTAGAGGTAGTAGCTCTCCTTTTATCACACATGCTGGAGATGGAGAGGAGGGGTGCTTAGATCAGGCTAGCTAGACAAATTTAATCTTCAAGCTCTGGATTCAAATTAAGTAACTTGCTCCAATATGTAAGATGGAGAATAACTGAAGAACTGACACAACATCAACCTCTGGCCACATGTGCATACGCACATTCAAACACACACACACACACACACACACACACACACACACACAAATAAAACTTCTGTTGTATTTGAAAATAGACTTAAAGGAAAAGAGTAATTTAAAACTATTCCTTGTAGTTTGTCTTAAGAATTTAATTATTTAAAATCTGTAGAACACTGAGAATAATCTTTCAAACAGAACAGATGCTAAAAAGTGTCACGGTCATTGTTGCTCCTTAAAGCCCATGGCTTTGCGGTTACTATTTTCATTGATGTCACCCACTCTTATTACTATTCCATTTCTCTTTCACTTACAAAACAGGGACATATATAACTGAATTCTCATAATAAAAAAATTAGGTTTTCATTTTTAATAAATATATGACTATAGATCTACAGTTAATATTTGACACACAAACTTGAATATTTCCATTTTGTACTCCAAGAATGAGCATGTCAATCATCTAGCATACATTAATGAGTGACTTTGTACACAACCATGAGTTTATTATACGTGGCTAGAAGTTTCTATATAGCAATGCTCACACACCAGAGGAAGGGTTGAGACAGGAGAGTGCTATTTGTCTACCAGCTTGATGTTTTTTCCAGAGCCAAGTATGTGGTTTGATTCCATCCCAATTTCAAAGCTCACAAAAATGTTGACTGTTAGTAAATAATGAAGTTAGTAAGTGGATGCACATGTGTATGTATGCTTAAATCCACGATAGTTTGTCAGAAACTTAACATGGGAAATTCAAAATAAGTATTTTATGTCCTATTAATGTGAGATCACTAATGCAAGGAGATCAATGAAAATGCTTATATTTTGAAATTAGTGTGTGTAGAGCATCTAAAGGTAATATTTGTTCTTAACAAGCCTAGGAAAAAGTATTAACTTCATAGCTTTTCACCCATTATACTGGAGACATTGCTGCATTTAATAAATACAGCATTTATGTTTGAGTGTGCACATATGTATGCAGTGTGTGTGTTCACATGCATATGCACGCGCACACACACACACACACACACACACACACACACACTTCCATACATGTGGATGCCAGAAGCTGATGTTAGATGTCTTTCTCAGCCACTCTCCCCTTTACAAATTGAAA
>CABHPH010114858.1:0-26727 GCA_902168325.1 Peromyscus nudipes | reverse complement strand
ATAAATAAATAAATAAATAAATAAATAAATAAATAAATAAATAAATAAATAAATAATTGAAGAAAGACATATGAGGGCATGTGTAAGTTACCTGCAAATAGTACATCATTTTCTCTAAGGACATTGAGTTTCCACAGATACCTGTAGGATGTTCTGGAACCCATTTTGTGTGGCTACTGAGGGATTACTGTACTTCTGTATTTGGCCTTGTATGAGGTTTTTGCTACTATAAATGCAATACCTAATGTGGTCTACTTATGAAGAAGAGGATTACTTGGTGCACAATTCTGCAGGTCCAAAGTCTAAAGAGTACGGACCACGCTCTGTAGTTTAGGGCTATCCTCTGGCGCTGATCACCTCATGGCACAGACAGCAGTGGTGGAAACCCATTTGGGAAAGAGCCAGATTTTCATTTAGTCAGAACACTGAGGAAACAGGAGGACTAGACTTGTTCATTTTATAATGGACCTCTCCTGAAAACTACAGAGGGCTCACCAGAGAACTATTTCATGCCCCAATGACCTAATGACCTCCTTCTGGAATCCATCTCTTGAAGGCCCATGCTACCCCCCAACTTCATTGCTTTGGTGACTAAGTTCCCAACACATAAACTTATGCAGGAACACAAACTGTGTTCAACCCCTAGCAGACTCTTTAGGAAGAAAGTACACTGACTGTTATTCTAGAGCACTTGTAGGTTTATAACCTGCAGAGCTGGATAGAAGTCAGTGTGACCATTGAGATGGAGAGCACAGGAGGAAGAGCGTGTGTGAAAGGAAGAAGATTAAGGGCATAAGTGAGGCTGGCGAGAGAGGTAGAATAGAGCAGTGGGTAGGGGTGGGCTAAGCAAAACTAAGGATATACGAAGAAGCTTCATGGAAATCCACTAGCTTATAAGCTAAAATATCTGTCTATCTATCTGTACCTATATCATCTATGAAAGAGGAGTTTGAATGGAAATACCCTTCATGGGCAGTCAACAAGGCTCCCAGGAGTCATTGGTCATTAAATGAAAAACTCAGTGCCAGGCATGGGATGCATTCCTACAAGTTATTTATCAGGGAGGCTGCAGAGTCACCCAAGACAATAAAGGGGTATTGCCATTGCTCTTGGTTATACCCTTCCCCAACATCTAATAAGTAAATTATAAATAAGTATTCTTAACAATTAATTAATGGTCAATGTTATTTAATAAATAAGTATTTATTGCAAAAAGCAGATAAACACGGAGCCACCTAGTCTAATAAGAGATGGGTACAACTTGCATCACCTCCCTTGGTTTCTGGCTTTTTTTCCTCTTTGCTTCTCACCACCCATAACTACTTCTCCCCACAGCAGGCCCCTCCTGGACTGCTTGCCATCTTGATAAAGATGGAGTAGGTCAGAGTCTCACTAGACATGCCAAGACATTATTATTATTATTATTATTATTATTATTATTATTATTATTTACTAATGTTATAAACAGTAATTATTTTGGAATAAACATTTTATTTAGTCATTTGGGATACAGGACAGAGAAATCAACCTCGTTTGACTGGGAAATTCCATACTGGCTAGCTTACATAGTGCCAGCAGGTGTTCTTCAGGTTGCTGAGGGAGAACTGACAGCAATGATCCCATCCAGTGCCGGACTTTGAATGCCACTGTCCTGAATGCCCCGCCCGGTCAGATGCTGCCACTGTGCAATCATGGCGTGACAGTTATTGGGAAAACCAGCCGCTTTCTGATTGAGTATAAGGCCTGCTCCATAAGAGCGACTTCATGCCTGACATTGTACATCTGGTCAAAAGTTCATGACTTGGGAGATCATAGGCTCTAGGAAGAACCTACTGTTGTTGTTTTGCTAAATGGTCATTCTGTCAAACTGCTTTTTAAATATTTATGTTTATAGCTATAGATTTATGTTGCTCCCAGTTTTGGTGAGAGAAGCCTCTTTTTGAAATGGGTAACAGTTAATGCAGAGACTGATAACTGATCAAAGTGCAAAGTGTGAAGAATTTGGAGTACTCAGCTGCAGATTAATCATCTGTACTACCCTCCCCCAATCCAAGGTTCAGGGAACATCTTGGAAGAGGGGGCAGAAAGAATGTAAGAACTGGCAGATGAGTGGGAGAGCTGTGAAAGACTTATTTCTGGACTGGAGATGATTGTTGCATACCTCAACTCACAGCAACTATGATTACCCGCCCAATATAAAGCCAGTAAAGATTCCAAGGGGAGTGGGAGGGGCAATGTCTCACCCTTGGCAGAGATGCTGTTGAGTTATTCACCATTGGGGACATGGCTGCTAGTAGGTTGCTCAGACCTTAATGGATGGCTCTTCACCCATGCACATATGGGCAGTGCTAATTTGACTTGGGGGTTAGCAATAACAACAAAAAAGTGGAGGACATGAGGTTGGGTAGAAGATGGAGAAGACACTGGGAGAGTTGGAGGGAGGTAATGATGGATATGATCAAAATAATTCTACGGATAAATGAAAATTTCAGAGAATAAATAAAAATACCATTTGAAAAAGGGAAGAGGAGGAAGATTGTGAGGGCATGATATTGACAAGTGTCCATGGGTCACCTGAAGAGAACAACTCAGTAAACAGTTGGGTATGTGGTTTTGGGGCTCATGAGATTGGCTCTAGCTGGAGACTGAGGAAGTGGATATTAACACTCTTCCCCTTCTCCAGAAATAAGTTTATAAACATCCAGAGTATCTTCCTACTAACTGCATAAAGGGTCCACTTATATCTTGATTTTTGATTTAGTAATAAAAGTTTGATGTCTACAGAATTCCATGATGATTAATCTTGGTGGTCAACTTAACTGGATTCGGAATCACCTAGGAGACAGCTCCGGGAGTGTCTCCATGGGGATTTCCAGAGAGGTTTAATGGAGGGTGGAAGACTCACCCTAAATGAGGGTGGCACCTCTGCATTGGCTGCAGTCTTAGACTTAATAAACAGGGAAAAAGGAAAAAGTGAGCTGATCACTGGCATTTGCTTCTTTCGGCTTTTGAGGACACAATGTGACCAGCTGCCTCACCCTCCTGTTGCCATAACAGAGAGCTGCAGTCTCCAACTGTTAGCCAAAAATAAACCCATCCTCCCTTAGCTCGCCTCCCCTCAGGTGTTTAGTCCTAGCAATGAGAAAAAGAGCTAATATAAATCCTAGGTTTGACATACAAAGCAGATGAAGAGTAGAGGGCTCTTAAGAATTTATTTAAGGGACTGGACAAAAGGAAAGGAGAGGTCTGGTAGACTCTGGAGTAAATCTAAATTGGCTTTTATTAGTTACGTAAATTATGTTGGGAGAGGCAGAGTATTAGTCAAATGGCACAAAGTTGCAGCTAGACAGGAAGAATGGAGCCTGCTAATCTTCCTGACATAGGTTAATGCATTTCTTGACACATCCCAGAATCATTTGAAAAGAGGGGGGGAAAATCTCAATTGAAAAACTATACAAGCCAGGCAGTGGTGGCTCATGCCTTTGATCCCAGCACTTGGGAGGCAGGGGCAGGCAGATCTCTGTGAGTTCAAGGCCAGCTTGGTCTACAGAGTAAGTTCCAGGACAGCCAAGGCTACACAGGGAAACCCTGTCTCGAAAAAACAAGAAAAATAAAAACAAAAACAGAAAGCAAAGAAAAACTGGATCGCTAAGATTGACCTGTGGGCATGTCTGTAGGGGATTTACTTGATTGTTAATTGATATAGAAAGCCCAGCCCATTTGGGCCGCACCATTCCTGGGCAGGTGGTCCTGGGCTGGATAAAAGCCTAGATGAGCATTAGCCTGTGTGTGAGCCAGCAAGCATCGTTTCTCCATGGTTTCCGCTTCAAGGTCCTCCCGGAGTTCCTGCCCTGACTTCTCTCAATGACGGACTGTGATCTGTAAGTGTAGTCATATAATCCTTTTTCTCTCCTAAGTTGCTTTGGGTGAGAGTTTTGTCACAGCAACAGAAGGAAAAGTAGAATAGGCATTATGGGTAATGATAGTATTGGCATGGAAAATTTTTGTGTAAGGGTCTGGGAGCGTAGCTTCAGGGGTAGAACATTTTCCTAGCATGTATAGGCCTGGGTTCCCTTGTCAACACTGTGGGAATAAACAAACAGAATGGGTTAGGAAACTGAACGTATCTTCAGTTTACTAAGATGTAATGGTTTCTTACAGCTCAAAATCTGCAGTTTAGCCATGTGGGTTGCCGCATGCAATCCCAGCACTCAGAAGGTAGAGACCAGTCTGGATTACACATAATTCTAGGCCATCCTGGGCTACAAAGAGATTCTGTTTCAAAGAGCCACCCAAATAACAAAGCTGCAATTTTATCCTTTCCTGTTTAAAAGTCAGCTAAGTGCTGGGGGGAAGGGCAGAGGGGGACCATTTGATTAGTTGTTGTCTAGGTTCTGCTTAGGCAAACAGGAGGGACAAGGACCCAAAGCGAGCACAAGTGGATTCCTTCTGAAAAAAACCATTTGTCCTGGTATGAAAACAGTGTTTATTTCAGTATGGAACATTATTTCCCTAGATTGAACCCCTCTGACCGGATCATTTCAGGAGGTTTTGGTAACAGAAACCAAGGTGGAGCACTACAAGGCCTTGGGTTAGAACTGCCGCGAGTAGGCGTCCTCCGACAACTGCCTCCCAGTGTCTCCTCCACCTTCCTTCTCTGTGTTCTCTCATATCTCTCTTTTCTCTTTGATTCCTCTCTCAAGGAACCCGAGTGGAAATTGTCCCATCAGCTTGTCTGGATTAGATCCCAGCTCTGCCACTTAGTAGTTAATCACAAACACGTTCGATAGTTTCACTATCTCTTAGATTATCCACTAATAATAAATAAACGATCAATAAATTACCTTCAAAGTTATATTGAACACTGAATCAGATACTTTATTCACACTTAGAACAGGGTCAAGGACTATGTGTATTTTTAAGGACATCATTTCTTTCCACACCCTTCTCTTCTCCCCGCCTTACTTACCTGTCTGCACCAATCCCATGTGTTGCAGCCTCAGCTCGAGTCCTCCCTTATGATTGCTGTGCTTGGGTTTTGTTTAGATATTATTCTGTTTGGGCCAACAGAAATGTGGAACTTTTGTGACTCAGGGGTGAGTCTTCACCTGGCCAAGTTCATTCTTGGTATTAGTCATCTTGGTGAAAGGTCTGTCTCTTAAACCAGAACAGAAAAGCAACCCACTAACCAACCAAAAAACAACCTAAGAAACAACACCAACAACCAAATTTGAACAGATTTGTAAGAAAAACTGGATCGCTAAGATTGACCTGTGGGCATGTCTGTAGGGGATTTACTTGATTGTTAATTGATATAGAAAGCCCAGCCCATTGTGGGCCGCACCATTCCTGGGCAGGTGGTCCTGGGCTGGATAAAAGCCTAGGTGAGCATTAGCCTGTGTGTGAGCCAGCAAGCATCGTTTCTCCATGGTTTCCGCTTCTTACAGTGAAACTTTCCTTGGCATGTCTAGTGAGACTCTGACCTACTCCATCTTTATCAAGATGGCAAGCAGTCCAGGAGGGGCCTGCTGTGGGGAGAAGTAGTTATGGGTGGTGAGAAGCAAAGAGGGAAAAAAACAGAAACCAAGGGAGGTGATGCAAGTTGTACCCATCTCTTATTAGACTAGGTGGCTTGGTGTTTATTCCCGTTTTGGTTTTTCTTAGAGTGTAATAAAGATCTCTCATCATCTGATCACTATTGTTTTAATTACATTTCTTCATTTCTTGAAGTTTGCCCATGAGTTGTAGCCTTTAATGGCTGACTTCTCTCTCTCTACAGCCCTTTATTTCTTCAATAATAAAGTAAAAAATCTGTTCATAAGTTTAGTGGACATTTGTACTGTCCTGCAAATTGCCTATTCATATTCTTTTCCTTTTTTTTTGGAGACAGTGACTTATGTAGCTGCAAACTCACATTGTAGCTCAGGATGACTTTGCATTTTGGATCCTACTGCTTCTAATTCCCAAATGCTCAGATTACAGGTGTGTACCATTGCAACTGGCTGTAAGTGGTACTGGGGATGAAACTCTGGGCTTCCTGATACTGGGTAAGCACCCTATCAACTAAGCCACATCCCCGGCCTGCACTTACTTTCTTTACTGTGGATTGAAGCCAGGGTCTCAAACATGCTAGGCAAGCAGCTAACCCTAATCTGTGTATCCAGCTATACTTTACCTATTTTCTTATTGACAAATGTCATCTTATGGATTTGTAAGGACTCTTGGTACTATAGCCTGTCTAAGGTTTTGTTTTTCTTAATGTCAAAATCTGTGACCAATTCAATCCTCAAATTTTGTGCAAATACATAGTTAGTTGTTCCAATGTTATCTACTCAGCATTTCCAGTAATTTATTAAAACTTCTTTTGAACAGTGTCTTGCTATGAAGCACAGGCTGGTCCAGAACTTGGCTTCCTCTTGCTCAGCCTTTTGAGTGGAATGAAGTTGTGCACCACCATACCTGCCATCTTTTTTATATTTTTTTCTAATAAACTTTAGATCACTTTGTCAGTTCAAATTTTTAGTCTGGAATTTTTATTGGGATGATCTTGAAATGATAGACATTTGGGAGAGAAACCTCATCTTTATGACTGACATATAAAGGGTTTACATATCCCTTGATTCCAGATTTTATGCTCTTTCTTTCAATTTATTTTTTTTAGACAGGGTTTCTCTGTGTAGCCTTGGGGGTCCTGGAACTCACTCTGTAGACCAGGCTAGCTTCAAAGTCAGAGATCTGCCTGCCTCTGCTTCCCAAGTGCTGGGACTACAGGCATGTGCCACCACCGCCCAGCTAGACTTTGTTTGTTTGTTTGTTTGTTTTAGCTTTCAATACATAGCCCTTTAGCCCTGCCCCTGCCTACTGCTTTTTGTTCAGGACTAGTAATCTTGGTTTTCTTTTTCCCTTTTTATTGGGGGAGGGGGCAGGATTTCTCTGTGTAGCTTTGGCTGTCCTGGAACTCACTCTGTAGACCAGGCTGGCCTCGAACTCAGAGCTTCACCTGCCTCTGCCTCCTGCCTCCCAAAGGCTGGGATTAAAGGTGTGCGCCACCACCGCCTGGTTTAGGATTAATAATCTTAGAGGCCCAGTTTTGTTTTAGTATTTTTATTAGAGAACCAAACTGCTTCTCAGGTGGCAACAAGGCATAGGATTAGAGTTGGTTGGCCTAGTTAGTGCAATGCTGGTTGCTAGTCGTGAGAAAGACTTCACTTTTCAGCAGCCTCTGGTCCCTAAGTCTGGTTAACTTGAAAGTCAAGTGCTGAGCTAGGAACAAAGGTCAAGTATGTGATGGGATAAATAATTGGAACTAAAGGCAGAAACAGCAATTCATGGGCAAGTGGGGTCTTGCATTGACTTACTGGTGAATGACCAGCAAAAGAGTCCTTAAAGGAAATCCAGGCATGCTAAAGTCCAGTGAAGCAGGTAGTCCTTCCTAGACAGTGTTTCTCATCTTCTATGCTCTTCACACCATCAATTATCTTAAAGATTTATTATTTTAGATGTATTATGTGTAGATGTGTGTGGGTATGTTCACAGTGAGTAAAGGTGCCTGCAGTGGCCAGAGGTTTCAGATCCTCCAGAGCTGGAGTTAGACAGTTGTGAGCCACATGTTGGGCATGCCGTGAACTTAACTCTTGTCCCCTGGAAGAGCAGCCAGTGCTTTAAACCACTGTGCCGTCTCTCCAGGCCTAAGTCAGAGTTTTTGTTGTTGTTGAGGGGGACTGCCTGTTATATATAGTAAGATGCTTAATAGTATTCCCAGCCATTGCCTGTTAGATGTTGGTAGCAACTCCTCTGCCCAGTTATGGCAACAGAAAGTGTCTCTGAGTATTGCCAAATGTCTAGTGGCCAGTAAAATCACCTCTAGTTAAGAACCACTGTTCTAAGATGTAGATCAGGGGTTCTCAACCTTCCCAATGCTCCGACCACTTAATACAGCTCCTCATGTTGTGGTCACCCCCAACCATAAAATTATTTTCATTGCTATTTCCTAACTGTAATTTTACTACTGCTATGAATCATAATGTAAATATCTGTGTTTTTCAATGGTCTTAGGTGACTCCTGTGAAAGGGTCATTCCACTGCCAAAGGGGTCTCGATCCACAGGTTGAGAACCACTGATCTAAAGTAACAATCACTACTGAGAAAAAAACCATGAAAGTGAGCACTCCAGATCAACTAGTAGGATGTCAGTGGGAAGGATGGAGCCATTTACAGTCAGTTGGCTTCCTGGAAAGAGGAAGTGCAAGGTACCCCACCCCCACTCAGCCACATCCTGGTAGCCCAGAGGGTGGTGACATAACTGATGTCCTAGGGATGTGTCATGATCACAGCAGGAGGGGTAAGAAATAGACTAGGGGTCTAATTTGCTCATAGCCAAGTGCAAGAAATGCTTCTTGCAGAGAATGCTACCTGCATGGGGCAGGTAGGGGGACCTAGGGTCCAGAGGTATTGCTCCTAGAGAAACTGTAAATCTTTGTTGAAAGGGGACATTATAGGCAGAACCACCTCAAGACCTATACCCAAATCCTGTCACTTTGTCCCAGTTGCAGCAGCTTTGGGGACGTGCTCAAATGGCATTAGGTGTAATTGGCTCATAGTAGTGGGACTGGGTTCAGCTGGCTAGTGGAAGTTGAGCAGAACACGTAGCATGGGAGTGCTCCTGGAGAGAAGAACGAACTGAGTGATGGGGAAAATGTGGCTCAGCAATGTTCAGGGAAGGCAGGAGCCAGTGCTTCACCAGGAAGGGAAGGGGAAGGTATACCCCAACCCTACGCACACTCCCTAAGGTTGGTAACGAAGTTACCACATCGCACATCTGCCAAAGAAGTTCTTTAGGCTGAGTTGCTTTGAAAGTGCTTGTTATACAGAGAAATGAACTGGGTGTGGTTGCTCATGCCTGTAACCTCAGTACTTTCGAACCTGAGGCAGGAGGATTGCTGTGAATTTGAGGCCAGCATTGGCTATGCAGTGAGACCCTTTCTCAAAACAAACAAAAGAACAAACAACAAAAAGCCAAAACTCCAAAAACCTCAAGGCAAAACAACAATAAAACAAAACAAACACAAAGAGGAATGAGTAGGAAGGGAGAAAGGGGAAGTCTGAAAAACCTTCCCGGATTCAACTCAAGGGAGCCACAGACTAGTTAACTGTGGGTGTCGGCAGGGAAATCTAAATGAGAGGCAGATGTTCAACTTAAGACTGTTCACGAGAGTTTGCTATCCCAAACAGCTGCTGTATCTTTCTCCCAGTGGAAGGAAGCCAGAGGAGGTTCCAGGAAGCAGCGAGGCAGGTAGAAGCCTGTGTGAGCAAATGAAAGACACTTGGCTTCTGTTTGGAAAACAGGCACAGGACTACTATTCAGCTAGGATATGCAGTGTAGCAGTGCTGATTGGTAAGTGCCAACATGTGTATGTGTTTGCAGGTGTACACACACACACACACACACACACACACACACACACACAAAATTACCTGCCTAAAATGAGGGCAAAACCTTCCCTTATCTGGTGAGAGTGAGGGAAGCCACAGGTGACCTATGTAATATCAAAAGTCAAAATGGCCTGACCTTGACCTAATCATTGACCATTCTACCTAGAATGCAGTGGGTAGAACCAGAGAGGGTGTGATGGATAGCAAAATTCTCTCAAGCTTTGGGGACAAGATCAGAATTACAGCTAACATATGACGTAACAATTGTTTAGACGTAGCAAACACCGTGTGTGTGTGTGTGTGTGTGTGTGTGTGTGTGTGTGTGTGTGTATACATGCAATGTTCCTATGTAGGTGGGTATACCTGTTACATAAATTACTGTGAAGGTCAGAATATAACAAGAATATATAGGTGTCAGCTCCTTGGATACTTTCCACCTTTTAAGATGGTTTCTCTCATTGGCTTTGAACTCTAGGGACCAGTGAGCTCTAGGGATCTGGTTCTACCACTTTATCTTAGTATTCCTGGAATTACAAGCAACACACTTACCATCTCTGGCTTTTTACGTGGGTCCTGGGGTTCCAAACTCAGGTTGTCATGCTTACAAGGCAAGGGCTTTAGTGACTGAGCCATTGCTCTAGTACTTTCAGACATTATTTTCGACGTACATGTTAACTTATTGAGCTTTTAGGGTATAGGTAAAATTAATACCTCCATTCTACAGGTGAGGAGCTGTAGGCGTGGACGGCTTGAATAATGTGCTCAATGCAGAGTTGGCGATTCTGACACAGCCTGGCTTCAGTCAGTGCACACACTGGCTATGCTACACAGAAGAAGGCCAAAATCCTCAACCAAAAGAGACCAGCCAAAGCCCCTAGTGGAGGGGATAGGGAGGGGGTAATCCATAAGTGCTCCACACCAGCCAAACCGTGTCATCTAGAATCACAGGGTTTTAATGAAACCCATCCAGAGGCTACTGTGGTGAGTGACAGTTCTAATTAGAAATGAGAAGAATCACAAGATGGTTCAACCTACTGGGAGAGGTGGATTTTTTCCCTCCCAAATACTGTGTTTCCAGGGCTAAAACTCCATAGAGAATGTTACACACACACACACACACACACACACACACACACACACACACACATCCTGTGTAGTGGTGATTGGATTTAATGACCAGACCTCGCATAGCAATTTAAATGAAGCGAAAAACTTTCCATTTCCCATTTAAAGTTCTGCCTAAGGTTTATTCAGCACATACAAGCTAGTTCCTTCCCAGTGCTTAGAGCTCTGTCCACTGACATGCTGTGAAGCCTTTGCTTGAGATCTAGACTGGCTGTGCCTTGGCAGGCACTAACCGTGCCACTGATTGACTATTTCATCAGACTGCAACACGTTATCTGTCTTATGCAAATATTCCCTATCTCCTTGAACTACAACCTCTCGGAGAGCTAGGCTGTCTGTCCACATAATTTTGCTCATTGCAAAGGGCTCCAGAGAGATTTCTATAAATCTATAAATTGCAAAGGGCTTCAGAGTTTCTATAAAATTAGCCTTCTTCTCTTGAGACTACTCAAGTGCCTATTCTGTGCCAGGTTTTGGGTAAACAGATGAAACTCAGGCACAAATTTCATACTTCTGAAAAAAAAGTAGAAGATGGGCTTGTTCTGGGTTTTCCTGGAACGTTACAGAATGTTGAAGTAGGACATTACAGGAAGGAGTATAGAATAGTTGAAAACATGGAAGCAGATAACCTGGTGTCATATCTGATTTTATGTATAACTGGAGTCCATTTCCTGATCATTTGTGTGTTAATTTCTATGTGACACATAGGGATTCTATAAATAATTTAAAAGACTAGGAAACAGATGCAAATCCTTTTGGAGGAAACTTCCTGAGCTACATTTTAAGAGAGCTACTAAAAACCCCACAACTAACACCATACTAAAAAGTACTGACTCACACTCTGCTCCCAAAGATGAGTCATACAATGTCTGTTCTCACCATTGTCACTTAAATTATTCAGGAAGTTCTAGTGAGGTGCTGGGTAAGAATATACAACAAAAGGCATCAAGAGTAGAAAGGAGCAAGGAAAGATGATAGGATTTTAAGTGGAGAAAACCCAAAGTACCCACAGAACCCTATTGAAGGTCATGAATGAACCCACCAAGGTTTCAGCTGAATATAACACTTAACTCAGTAAGATATAAGCTTGAAATACAAAATCAAAAATCAAGCCTGAGGAGGTGGCTCAATTGGTAAGTGCTTATTGTGAGTGCACCAGGACTTGCCTTGGATCTCCAGTACCAATATTGTTTAAAAGTCAGGCATGGTGGAACATGACTGTAATCCCAGCACTGGGGAGGTGGAGACAGGAAGAGTTCCTTGAGACTTGCTCGCCATCCCCAGTCAGTCTAGCTGAATTGACCAGCTCCAGGTTTGGGGAGACCTTGTCTCTGGAGGGGCTAGAGAGATGGTTCAGTGGTTAAGAGCACTGGCTGCTCTTGCAGAGGTCCCAAGTTCAATTCCCAGCATCCACATGCTGGCTCACAAACATCTATAATAGAATCTGATGCCCTCTTTTGGCATTCAGGTATACATGCAAACAGAGAACTCGTACCTAAATATATAAATAAATAGGGTGGAGAAGTAATTGAGGAAGACCCTCAACATTGACCTCTGGCCTTCACACATATACCACACAAAAAACCAATTGTTTCTATAAACTAGTAAAAAAAAAATCTAAATTAAAAACAATTAAAGAAACAAATAAAAACATAAATACAAGGCTTTGACTTCAAAACTACATAAGAATTAAGAAGACATTATTGCTTTTGCAGAGGACCTGGGTTCAGTTCTCACCACCCACATGGTGGCTCACAACCATCTGTAACTTTAGATCCAGAGGATCTGATGCTCTCTTCTGACCTTCAGGGCACCAGGAAGCACATGGTATATAGACATACATGTGGGCAAAACACTCATACATATAAAATAAATACATCTAAACTAGAAGAAAATGGTGTAACATTGTTGAAAGACATTAAAAATAAGATAAATACACAGAAAAACATCTTAAATGTTAAGTGGTCATGCGCCCTTAATATTTTTAAGATGGCAATATTCTTATAAAGTTCACAGCAATTGCTACACAAATTCCAAATGCCTTTTTTTCTTTTTACAGAAATCAATAAGCTTATGCTAATATTCATACAACAGGACCAGAATAGCCTTTGAAATCTTGAAAATGAACAAGGGCGAATATTTTCCATTTTTGAAACTTACAACAAAGAGAAAGGAATTAAGACACAGAGAGAGACAGAGAGAGAGAGAGAGAGAGAGAGAGAGAGAGAGAGAGAGAGAGAGGGAGAGAGAGAGACTATCTTTTTAAAAAAATAAATACCAACTTTGCTTCATACTGACTCATCCTGAAATTCTGTCTTGCAGTGTAAATCAAGATACGGGCCACACCTGAGTGGAGCATTCTCTAGCTGTCAGTATTCAGCTGTCTCCCCAGCTGCCACTGACAGGCTGAGACAGGAAGATTGCTTAAACACAGGCATTTAGGACCAGCCCAAGTGGACTAGCAACAGGAGATATATATTCAAACAATATCTGTGAGATGGAATGTTCTACCAGAATATATATTAAAAAACAAACAACGTTGCAACTCAACAATGAAAAGGCAAACATCTTGATTTTACCTGACTAATGAGGTAAACAGACATCTTTCCAGAGAGAATGGAAAAATGGTCAGTATGCACATGAAAGACACCGCAACTTTGTCAGCCATCAGGGGAATGCAAATGCAAGCCACAATTAGATACCACTCCACTCCTACTGGGATCTGGGATGCCAATAATCAAAGAGGCAGATAGTAATGCTGGGGAAGTTAGGAGAATTTGGAACCCATGTGTACTGCTGATAGAAACGCAAAGTGCCGTAGCTGCTGTGGGAAAGTTTGGACAGTCCTTCAAAAGTTAGAGTTACCATGTAATCCAGTAGTAGTAATTCCATCCGCACATCTATGCCCAAGAGGAATGAAAATACACTTATACAAGCACCTGTAAACTCATGTTAAGATTAACAGTGTTCATATTACATTCATTCTGTAATGTAAATAGCTCAAATGTCCAAGAATGGATAAAAGACAGTATATATTTATATGAAAGAATATTATTCAAGGATGGAAGGGAATGGATTAATGTTTGATATATGCTATATGGATGAGCTAGGGACATATTATGCTATGTGAAATAAGTCAGGTACAAAAAGATACATATTGTATGTTTACAAGCGGCAGATCTGTAGAGGAGAGTAGATTAATGGTTGTTTGGTGCTGAAGGCTGAATGGTAAGGACAGGGGAATGATTGCTAATGCATATGAGCCTCTCATGGGTGAGAGAACATTCTATGAGATGATGCTTGTACAACTCTGTCAGTGTACCAAAACATCAAACTGTGTACTTCAAACAAATGAATGTATATGGTATGCAAATTGTATCTTAATAAAGAGGAAAACTCAGAGACGGGGGGGGGGGGGGGGGTGGGGGGAACAGATGTCGGAGAAGTTTTCAAATGACACACACAGAGGCAAACTCTTTGAAGAATTTAGCCTCAGTTTCCACTAGGAAAATGGATAAACAGATATACCCCTTCCTTCGAGTGACCTTTATGTGTTTAGGGATTAGAAAAACCAACTAGATAAACAATGTATACTCTTACTGACCAACTACATACCCTGTGCACAAACTTACTCCCCACCTGTTGTTTTTTTCATCTGCCTTCCTTTGTCTGTCCACAGCTGAAGATTTATGCTGTTAGACCAAGCTGGTCTGACTTAATGCTCAGGTGGTATACTTCACGCTCAACAGACCAAAGCCCAAGGTTCAGGGCACACACAGACACACAGACATACACACACACACACACACAGGAGGTGAGGAGACGGGGGTGAGGGAGGGGAAGGGAGTGAGAGATGTTAAATTGATCACTCTGGTCATTCATCTCAAGTAAACCAGTATTTATACTAAAAAGCCTGAGCTCTTATGATGACTTGTGTAGTTCATCAGCTAGTGACTCATCCTGAGTTCTATGATATGTTGGTCACAGTTCAAAGGCTGTTGCTAACACTGCTTTCTATCTTATTTTTTTTTAAAAAGTTGTTTATGCTACTTGTAGAGGGAGCCAAATCATATAAATAATGTAACAATAACAATTCCATATATGGGCATGATGACATCTGTGATGGGCTACTACGAAATCTTGCATGAAATGAGCTATTTTATCTATGTTTATTCCACCGCTAAAAAAGTTCTTTATACCCCTGGGTTACCCTGAATTACTGAAGGGATCTGAGAGTCCTTTGTAGATAGAAATGTAGTTCTAAACTTGCCACTGTTCAATCTGTGTTTCTACACTGACCCACGCCATGCTCATGGAACTACCAAGTTCTCTCACGGTGCTAGATAATCTTGCAACTGGAGAAAATAGTCACCACTAAAGCCACCCCCAGGGATTCCTCAACAGCTTTGAAGCTGCATAGGATCTAGAGACTACAGATTCCCAAGGATGTTTTATTTAGCTTCATGGACATCCCCAGAAATTCCTCCTGCTGTATGAGGTAGAGAGACCTGCTCTGGTGCCAAGTGCCCTCAGATCAAAGAGGCAAGCCTGGGGTTTCCAGGATATCCTTTCCTTCCCAAGTTTTCCTGTTAAAGCATGGTTTGGGGTCTTTTATCACCCTGGCCATAACTACTAACAGGCACTGGTTCAAATTCTCTCCCCAATTATCTATGTCCTGTGGGTTTTAAAAAAATGTTTTCTTTCCCACGGAGTCATATGATATTGACTTCAAGTTCTTATCAAGAATGATGCTAAATTCAAAGCATTATTTCCTTCACTTCCAGTTACAAATAAGTTTTACCTTTTATTGGGTTCCATTATACAATTATACAGTCTCGTTATTATTAAGCAGTAATTAAGCAAAGTGAATGAATGGTTTTGAGCTCTACTTTTCAGCATATAGATTTACCTAAAAAAGTACAAACCAAGCACAGTGGTGCAATTTTCCAGGCACTTTCAAGTTGCTTAAATATTTACAAATACGTAAGCACCCTGTATGAAAGAAAGAAAGCATGACGATTTTGGTGTCAGGAGGAAACACTCCACACATAGCGAATCTCTCAATTTGAACATTTGCACAGCTCCAAATATTCCTGAGAAAAGCCAGTCTCACTGTCATTTCTTTCCAAATCTCTTCATATTTCAGCATATCTTGGGGAACCATAACCCCTGTCACTCGATGTACCACTAATTGCACAAAATACATGTAACGTGTTGTTCATCCAGGGAGAATGCATTGTGTCTTCTTGTAATATCTGAAACAAAAACAAACAAAAAAAACCACACAATCATCACCAACTGAAACTGCTACTGCCAAAAAAGACTATGTATATGAAATTACAGGCATATTTTAATTTATCACTGACACTGGGCTATTTACAATGACAGAAAGCAGAAAGAGCAAAGAATAACATTACCGGCTTCAGTCTTCACAGCTGAGTTACAAAGGCAGCGTATCAAAAAAGCAGAAAAGATTTGGTTACTCATTAGGAAAAACAAAAGGTCAGGAAATGCAAAATTCAATTAAAAGAGACAGGGTTTGACCTTTGAATTCTATTTTAACATGTCATCACAAAAGCTTCAAGTAGGGATTACCCTTGGATAAGAGTTTATGTATCATCTATCCACTTTCTAACAGTCATTCTCAGAATCAAATAGTCCTTCCTGCAGACTTGGATAATACTAAATAAAGATAGAAATCAAAAGTGCCTATTTGAAAGAAACTATGATCATATAAGCTAATCAATATAAAAAATGAAATAAATATAAAATATGAATGTTATATTTCCCATGTATATAAAGATACATTCACGTTGGTATACATATTTTAAAAGTTAGTCTGTTAATGTGATCAAAAGCCAAAGCAACAAAGGTTTTATGCTTAAATGAATTAGAGGAAAGGAATGGTATGCTTATTACATTGCCTCTCTTTGAGTCCTACCTTAGGTCTTAAGTTTTTTATTTGGTTTGGTTTTTTTTTTTAATATTGGGTTTCGAGGTTGGAAAGATGCTCAGTGGTTAAGAGCAGTTCTGCTTTCTCAAAGGATCTGAGTTTGGCTCCCTAGTACTCTCATTGGGAGGCTCACACTGCCTCTAACTCCATCTCCAAAGGATCCCACATCCTCCCTTTTCTTGCCTCCATATTGCGCGAGCGCGCGAGCGCGCGCGCGCGCACACACACACACACACACACACACACACACAGAGCAGACACATGCGCATGCATATACACACAAATGAAAAGAAAAATTTAAAAAACTATGGGGTATGCTGGTTAGGTGTTTTGTTTTTGTTTTTTGTAAATTGAACACAGGCTAGAGTCATTTGAGAAGAGGGAACTTCAACTCAGAAAATGTCCCCATCAGACTGGACTGTATGCCAGCTGTGGGGGGCATTTTCATGATTAATGATTGATGTGGTAGAGTCCAGCCCACTGGGCAAGTGGGCCTAGTTTGTATTAAGAAACTAGGAGAGCTGGGCAGTGGTGGTGCATACCTTTAATCCCAGCACTGGGAAGGCAGAAGCAGGCAGATCTCTGTGAGTTCGAGCCCAGCCTGGTCTACAGAGTGAGTTCCAGGACAGCCAAGGCTACACAGAGAAACCCTGTCTTGAACCCCCCCCCCCCGAAAAAAAAAAGGAAAAGGTAGGCTGAGCAAGGCATGGGGATCATGCCACATGCCAGTAAGCAGCTTCACTCCATGTTTCCTGTCCTGACTTCCCTCAATGATAGACTGTGATAGGGGTGTGGAAGCCAAATAAACCCTTTCCTCCCCGAGTTGCTTTGGGTCAGAATGTTTTCTCATAGCAGCAGAAAGCTAACTAGGACATGAGGTTTGTAAGTTGGCTTTGAAGCTTTGGTATTAAGCCCTGCTCTACAATAACAGTCCTATGCGTCCTGTCATTTGTGTTGCTATAAGTCATAGGCTTAAATCTTATAATAAAGGATTTCATCTTCCAAAAATCTTAACTCATGACCCTAATCTGAAAGCATACTACAGATTTAATGGATGACTAATCAATTATTCATGTCTGTCAGATGTGACAAGCCAATGGGGTTGTTCACTGAGACCGTGTCTAAAAACCTACTATTGCTCCAGTGGCCACCACCCACTCTACCTAAATAAGAAATCTGCAGTTAATAATCTGAAATTATGCTGGGTTGCCTTCCTTGCCCAGCCTTAATACAAGGCCTCAACTTGATAGGCCATGCTTTGTTGGCACCCATGGGAGAACAGAAACAGAGGGGTGGTGGGGGGGGGGAATGGGAGGAGGTGGGGAGAGAGGGGAAACTGCGATAAGGATGTAAAATAAATGAAAAAATTAATTAATAAAAAATAATAATAATCAAGTTATTCTTTTAAATTTTTATGGTCAGAAGCTTAAAACAAAACTTAAAATATAAGTATAAAACTTAGTGTATACTTGGCTATACTGTAACAAATTATATTGAAAACAGCCAAGGAATATTCAGGCCATTTCTTTTTTCAAGAAATCATTTATGGGGCTCAATGGAATAGTTCTATTTAGTGTGTACTTACTCACACTATGTCTTATTTTGTGGTAGTATTATCAATCTTAACATATATGAATGAGAAAATTCTTTTAACCTAATATTTAATGAAAGATATCAATTCATTTATAATCTTTCTAAGGTTAATGGTTTGCATAAACATGAACATATAAAAGGAAAAGTTTTCTTAGTTAGGTAATGTTAGCTCATGTTAGTCTAAAATATTGGTCTCTGGCTAAGAAAAATAGCAATGGCTTAATGGAGTAATTGATATAGGCAGGTGGGAGATGGCCAGCTGATTTGAAAAATTCATGCTTTAAGGAGGAAAATTACAAAATGACCATTCTAAATATCTTGATCATAGTAGCAATAATAAATTGAATAATTTGCCTTGAATTTGAATAATTTAGAATTCAAGACAAGGCAATGCAGCTGCATGCAAATGAAGTAACTGTCAGTTGTTTTCTGTCTTCCATGAAGGAGTCATTGTTCCTGGTTTTCCCGTGTATTAGGAGGAATGAGACTCAGCAAGCAGATGGCTTCTAAGAACCAGCTACATACACCATTTAATAACCAAATTCACCGAGGCTAGGGATGGTGCTCCCGGTGTGCTAACAGGTGAGGGTGAGATGCTGACAGTGACGGAAGCCGAAAGCTTCCCTGCCTTCCTAGTCTTCTCCCTTGGCTACTTTGGGAAAGAAGGAGAAAGGGGGTCTCTGAAAGCACATCACCAAGAGATGCCTGGCTATTTCCATTCAGTCCTAAATAGGCTAGTAAGGCAAAAAGAAGCCGAAGAACACCGAATGCTCCTCAAGCCTCCAAGGTTCCAGCTACAAAGAATGGATGCTTAGGAGACTGGACTTGACCTCATGAACCACTTAATTCTGGTCCACCCTTGTTCTCTATAATGAGCAGATGAGAAAGATTAGAAAAGGAAACTCACGGTCACATCCAGTGATAAGATTTCTCGTAGCTCTTTAAGTTCAAGCATACCAAAGAAATGCAAAGACCTAGGAGGGTTAACTGAAAGTCAGCTAGCTTGTGATGTCTGACAAGTCTTTCTACCATGCACTGGGCCAAACTGTAAGGAAAGCTATGTGAGAGTCTCCCACAGGGAGTGGCTGCCTTCAATCACTGAAATCCAGGTCTAAGACAAATAAACTTCTCCCTCTGCAGGACTAGTCTGTGGGCTTTTTCCAACCCCTGGGATGGTGTCTTGCTTATATAGCCCAAGCTGGTCTAGAACTCCATATGTAGTCCAGGTTGGCCTTGAACTCACTATCCTCATACTTTAGCCTCCTGAGCACTGGAATTACAGATGTGTATCACCCTGCTAGACTTTAAGGACCAGCTTTCAGAATATCCTCTCTGGAGCCTGGCAAGGTGGATCATGCCTATAATTCCAGCACTCAGAAGGCAGGGACAGGCAAGAAGGGCGGGAATTCAAAACTAGCTTTGGTTGTATGTAAGTTTGAGGCCAGTTTGGGCTATATGAAACTTTGTCTCCGAGAGAAAAAGTATTTATCTGCTCCATGTTTTCATTTATGAGGAAATGAAGAAGGCTTTACGATAAGCTCAAATGTTGTCAGTGAGGAAGCAGACCATTATGCCATAACTTTTACAAACATGAAAAAAATGTTTAAATGGTTAACTGGCAATCCATATGCAAAGTAAATGTAAACATAACTTCCAGGGCCTCAACAGATAGTCTACCAACACAAATCAGGACTTCTACAAGGGTCAGAGGATATGTAAAAGTGGTAAGTACTTAATGATGACGGGATTTGGCTATGAGCGAAGATCGAGTGACGACTTTTTATTTTTTTTCAGGCTGTTTCCCCAAGGTAGTTACAATTGTTACTAATACTCAGTGATTCAGCCTGTCACCTACGTCACAGTATCTAGTTTCAAAAACCTGTTATTGTATTTGCTTATGTGTGATATATGTATTTGTTTATATGGGTGTGTGCACAGGTTCATGTGGATGCACTGTATGTGTGTGTGCTCGTGTGCGGAAGCCAGAAGGATGACATTTGCTTTTGGAGACAAGTCTCTTCCTGAACCTGGGCCTCACAGACTTGGCTAGCCCAGCTGACGAACGAGCTCCAGGTCCTCCCGTCTCCACTGCATTCCAAGCACTGGGGTTCCAGGTGATCACTGTTTTATGGAGGTGCTGGAGATCTGAACTCGGGTCCCCATGCTTGCACAACAGGCACTTTACCGGCTGAGCCATCTCCCCAGGGCCAGTGTCTAGCTTCTTATAGTCAAGATAAGAACATCATATAGGAACTGGCTTACCGAGGCAATCATTTCACCTCTTGGGGATTCTTCTTGAGAGACTCTTGTCAATGTTCACAGAAGATCAATTTAGCTAGTTGTCTTTAATGTCAGAGCACAAAGAATAAAATGGTCTCCAGCTTCTGGAGCAGTTTTAGGTAACTGCCACAGTCACATTACATGACTAAAATGGCTGAAGATATGAGCTAAGGAAATTTTAAAATATAAGCTAATGGGCCAGTGAAATGACTCACCAGTAAAAATGCTTGCAGTCAAGCCCTAATGATCTGGGTTCAATCCCTGGAACCCACATGATGGGAGAAAAGAACTGATTTCATACATACCATGGCACACATGTGTCATGTTACATGCACACTGTGGCATATATGCAACACACACCTGCTTACCCATATCCACACATGCATACATCCATACAAGGTAAAGAAATTAAAGTGTAATAAAAAATTTAATATAAACCAAATAATTTTAGGGTAATACATTTCAAACTAATGTATTTTGCTAAGTAGTACTTTAAGGACCCCAGATTCTGTCCTTAGTTTTAAGAATGTTAATACTTGCCTGCTCATGGATAATGTCAGACAATTCCTTTACCATGTCTCTAAAATTGGATTTTAGCCCTTCATGGTACTCGACTTGATCCTCTTTAATTAGCCGCTCATTTAGTTCGAGTGCAATGCTACACGCCTGTATGAATTTCCTGTGGATGAACATGAAAACACAAAAGATTAAAGTTTTGTTACTTATTCTTACAAAGGATCACCAACCATCAGTTTGACAATTTACTTTGACTATGACTTTCGTAAAGAAAGATTGGAATTTTCCCCTTCCTCACCATTAGTTACAGTCACTTCTTAAGTCTCAAATACACTTTAACTTTCTTTTTTATCTTTCTTCTCTGCTTTCTGATCTGTTTTTAAAACCTGGCTCAGAACCTGGTGCATGTCTTTAATACTATCACTCAGTAGGCAGAGGCAGGTGGGTCTCTGTGAATTTGAGCTTAGCCTGGTCTACATAGCCAGCTATGGCTAGCTTAGGCTATGTACTGAGACCCTGTCTCAATCCAAAACAAAAATCAATACCTGGGAAGCTTAATGGAATTATTTCCTGTCACTCATTCAAAAAGAATTCATTTGGGGCTTACTATTTGGTCAGTAGTGTTGTGTATTACAGGTGTGAAGTACTTGGGCCGGTAGGAATAGAGACACAGAGTAGAGGAACTACCATAAAAGTCTTCCCCCCCATTATTTCTTACGTTTATATTAATTTTTATTAATTTATTTTTCATGTGTTTAATGCATACAATTAAGAGTGGATGCACAAGCGGAAAAAGTACCCCATGTTTTGTATTCCTGTCATAGCAACTAGTAGAGTCTTTTGTCCATGCCAGGCATATACTATTAATAAATACTGGCTACTCTGCAACCTGGAACAGATGATGGCTCGCGGACAGAAAAAGTCAATGACAAAAGTCAGGAGCAAACAAACGTATAGGTTACTATCTTTCTCCTTAGTCTACTTTACTCAATTTGTCCTCATGTTCTATAATTAAATTCTGTTTACATACGAAGCAGACTTGGTTTTTTTCCTGACCGTTCAGACATGCCTTAACTTACAGGGCTCCTGACTGCAGACAAGCTAAGGCATTCTCCAGACCTGCAGAGTCCAAGTGGAAGTGAGAACACAGGGAGCAGAAGGCAGTCTGTGCAACCTTTCCAGCTCCACTTCGCTCCTTCCCTAAATGGTCTGAAATGCTATAATGCAAGGTCAATCGGGCAAAGAAGGAAATCATGTAATGAATGTAGGCTTGTGTTTGTGTCACTTAAAATATCCAAAGCAATAAAGTAAGCTGGCATATTTAATCCCTTGGGTCACAGGAGCAGTGTCAGTACCTCAGAGCATGAAACAGATCATATGGTTCCCGACTACTTAAAGTGCCACTGGGAGGTCAATTAATCAGTGCAAATGCAGAACGCAGAGAATGCCCTTACTTGGTAAACATTTTTATTGCTGTTTTTTGAAGAAAATGGAAGAAAAGAACAGATGTATGAACTGAAGACTAACACTTACCTAAACATGTCTTTTAACTCATTCACTTTCTTAGGGGGATACTTGGTAGCTTGACTTTCACTTAGGAAAGCCCTCGCATAGGCTAATGGACCAGCATTGACCTAAATTACACAAGAGAAAAAATTGACAGTGTGGCCAGCATGTAATCATGAGGAGATTTTGCATTTTCCTTTTCATTAAAACCTCCAAGGGCTGAGGGGATAGCAGATACACAATAAAATACCGAAGAAACCCATAGCTTAGAGATCTATTTATTATGCTCATGAGACGTTTGTGTGAAAAATCATTAACTAAAGGGATTAATCTGGTAAAATTGATACACCAATAAATTAGTTAATGATTTCTGACATATAAATACAGGGCTTGGCTGGTCTTAGAGGTTTATGTTAAAGTCCTCTGACATAATACACAATTCATAGAAATTGAATGTGATTTATTTCTTCCGTTCAAAAGAATACAGATCTTTTCTTCACACCCAACAAGAACGTAAGACACAACTGGAGTCAGTGCTTGCTCTGTGCCCTTACAAAAGTGAGAGAAACAGCAAAAGCATTTTTGTGCTTATTGGGTAACCAACGTACCTGCACAGAGACACAGCCCTGCAACTTCAGCTGAAGCTGAATCATGTCCACATCAGCCGAGGAGCAAAGCTTGTGCAGCTCTGCAGTTTTATCTTTTATTTCATCAGTGGCAACATCAATTGGTTTTAAATTCACCTGCTGCTCACAGGTTATAGGAATCCTCTTTTTCACATATGGAAATGAGTTTGAAGCTACGAAAATGCAAAGACCAACTTTAGAAAAGCTTTTATTCGGCGGAATTCAAGGAAAAAATAAACAATCACCTTGTTTATGCCTTCTACTTTTTCTAGAAAAATTCCTTAGGGTGCCAACCAGTTCCTTCTGCCTCGAGATGAAAGATAAATTATCTTTATGAGACACCTTTAAGCAGTTAGGAGTGACATATGGAGAAACGATGGTTTATTACAAGGACATGTTTGTATAAACTTGTAAAATAACAAGTGATTAACATTTCAGTTAGGTGTTCCTGCTGGCCAGCTGGTACTTGTGTGTATGAGAAAGCACCAAGACAGATATGAAAGTAGCACAAAGATTCCTACTCACTGGTCAAGATGGTCCGGCGTTTACACTGTTCTTCTATGCAGCCTTGCTTTTTTCCTGATAAGGTATAAGGGGCCTCAAAAACAAATCTGTTGATATTATGATTTCTTTCAAACTCTGTCTTTCTTTCTGTGAGTTCTTTGTCATCGAAATAAGGCTTCACATAAGTGACTTGTATATGAGCAAATTTTGAATCAAGTTCTTTGGCATTTACCTATAAAGAAAGTTGTTTGTCTTTTTAAAAAACCAAAATCAATGGAAAGAAAATGGAAGTATAGCTTACTGCTTTGAGACCACACTAGAAACAGTGGCATTACAATGTGCTCCTGATTGACTAGAAAACTACCTAGGGGAGATCGGAGCTATGTTTTACAGAGAACTTGTTTATGATTATAAGGGAGGTACAGAAAAATCTATAGAGATTACAGAAATACAGGAAGAACGGAAAACACCACTGTAATCTTAGCCCTCAGCAATTAGCATTATCCATATTTCACACATTTCTTTCCATTTGTTTCTATGCATATATATTATGAAAATTGAGATCACACCAAACAGTTTTATAACCTGATTCCTTAAATACTTATTAAAATAGTTCTGCAATATGTAAATCTACCTTAATAAGAAGATAATATAAGTACTATAGTTTATACTGGAGCATTGACACTCTTTATTTACATTATTTGAAATAGGGTTTCATGGTGTATCTCAGGCTGGCCTGGGATTCATTAGGTAACCCACAGTAGCTTTGAACTTGCAGTTGTCCTCCTACTTTGGCCTCTCCAGTGTTAGAATTATAGGTGTGAACCACCACACGTGGCTTGATATGACTTTTAATGGCTGAATGAATACACATGAGTTACTGGATCATTCCCTTACTAACAGACACACTGGAAATTTTCTAACACTTTGCTTGCTATTGAAAGTCATACTTTGGTGAACATCCTTGAATTTATAAGTGTGCTTTTTTGTTCTGATTGTTTGCCTTAGGATACATTTTTCTTAGAAAAAATGTTCAGTTCAAAGATTTATATAGCTTTAAGGATTTTAATAAATTACCCAACTATGCCACAAAGCAGCCTACTGATCTGGATAGCCACAAGCAGTGTTTGATATCATGAGTAGATATTTTTAAAAAGATTTTATTATTTTTATATTTTTATTTTATGTGTATAAGAGTTTGCCTACATGTATGTATGTGTACCATGTGCATGAAGTGCTCGCCAAGGCCAGAAGTAAGCATCAAAATCACTGGAACTGGAGTTAAAGATGGTTGTGAGTCATCAGGTGGGTGCTGGGAACCAAGCTGGGTCCTCTACATGAGAAGCAGGGCACTTAACCACTGAGACACCTCTTCAGCCTTCAAGAGTAGTATTCTTGCCTACATCAGTTTAATCCTAGCCAGCAGAGGAAAAGGATCACAAGAAAACACAGGGATTCTATATGGAAGACAGAGAAGTTTAGTTGTAGGGTTGGGGATGTAATTCAGCTGCTAGAACGTTTGCCTAGCACGTATAAGGTGCTTGGTTCAATTGCCAGTAACAACAACAACAACAAAACACAAAAGTCGAGCATAGTTGCTGGCCATTTCATGAGGCATCTAAACTCCATGCCAAATATTGCTGCTGCTGTCCTTGCTGAAGGTTCGTTCACCTGTGGATTCTCAACCAATAGCATTTCTCCTGAACTCCAGACAAAACTCCGGATCTGCTTTCCGTGTTTTCCCGACAAAATCTGCCTTGTGTCCTGGGTACTGGTGACCTGCTTACTATCTTTGCCATTTATCAGTCATGTCTGTCTGTGTTTAGTGAGAAAAAAAAGAAACAAACAAAACCAACAAAACTCTCCCTGTGAACAGTCTTTGTATCTTTCACTCTCCACATATGCAGGGGATGGTATGTCTTAACACGGGTTAACTTCTTTAAACCCCTTCTATTTACTTGGCCCTCTCTGGAAACATTAACCTTTCTTTCCTTTTACACTTATCTTAGCCAAAAGACTCAGAAATAATTCTCTCACATTTAAAAGCTGGAATTTTCTAGAAAAACCCCAGTCGAAGTAATTATTTAGCTAAGATGAAACATAAATAGGAAATAAAAGGTCCAGTAGTACTAGTACTACACAGTGTACATATGAATAGCAAAAAACCCAAAATCCTTCCTAGCCAAGTCTCTAGGCCCATTTCTCAGGGATAGTCATGAACAACACTTTTTTTATATCTTTGACTCTAGATATTTCCTAAACTTGTATAGATAAGTTTATGTGGATTTCTAGTTTTGATACAAATGTACTTACTATCCCTACTGTCCTGCATCTTGCTTTTTATTCTCTAATGACATACTTTGCTATCGTCACACTGATATGATAAATCCTTCATGCTGCCAGACATGGTGGCTATTAACACCCACACTAGGAGCACTGCTGAAACTGAAAGAGCTTGAAGCCGACCTGGTCTACACAGGGAGTTCCTAGCCTCGGTCTCAACCCGCCCGGCTCCACCCTTCCCCACCCCCACCCCCCCACCCCCCGCCCCAAGGAAAAAAACCGCAATAAAAAATAAATCACTCTTTTCGTTCCTAGGCAACTATACATTATACATCACATTATTATACATTATTAGTAGTATTCTCATGCAGGTAGCTATATGAGTATCAGGCTCTTCCCAGGCTTTTTTTTTTAGACAAATAGCATTACAAAATAAATGTACATATAATAGAAAACTTTAAATGACACTTTTGGGCCAAAGGACACAGATTTTGTTCTTTGGCAAGCACAGTGACTTGTTTTTGGTTTGGTTTTGCTTGACATAGTAGCTCAGGCTCATAATCTGTCCCTCTTCCCCCAGCCTCCGCAAAACACACACACACACAAAAGAATGCTTTTAGTTTTACTTTTAAACGTTAAAAATCGAATTCCTTATATCAAGTGGCAAAATAGTTGCACAGATCCTATGAATTACCCTTCTGCAGCTCTTAAACCATCTCAGAATGACTTGTGGCAGCAAAAACAACATAATGCTAGGCCATTGCTTGTTATGTTATGTTAGTTAGGAACAGCCAGAAGGCAACCATTTTGGGGGAATAGTAATATATACTCATAGTTCCGGTACTCAAAAGGTAGAGGCAGGTCCTGCAGTTTAGACCTGCCTAGGTCAGATCCTGTTAAAAAAAAAAA
>CABHPH010114857.1:0-49686 GCA_902168325.1 Peromyscus nudipes | reverse complement strand
ACGCAGTAGTTGGAAGTTACTTTCTCTTTTGTGGTGTTATTGGGTAATTAGTTTTTGACAGGTAGTTCTCATTGCTTATGTTAACAGGTTTAAAGCATTTAAAGTAACAGTCATTTCTGGGAGAACGCTTGAAGTTTTTAATGCTGCAAATATTTGGGCAAATTGACGTCTTTTAAAAATACGAAATAACTGTGGAAGAGAAATCTGTTTCTCTTCGTGGTTTTTGGTTTGTTGGTGTATGTGTTTTGTTTGGCTTATGTAGTGACCCAGACTTGTTCACAACTAGCAATCTTCCTGCCTCAGCCTCTCCAGAGTGAGGATCATCACAGGCATGAGCCATCACACCTGGTGGCCAGTCACTTTTATCATGTTTTAAGCGGAGTAACTGTTTTGAGTTAATATGTTAACTAATTACGCTAGGTTAGGATGCGATTGAGGGCTTGGATTGTTGTCTTTAGACATAGGAAACTATTTTCCATGGGTCTCTATTGTTATGGGGAATCCACTGGATACCACTCAGAAGTAATGTAGAGCCAATTGAAAGTTTTTATTCCAGTTGGCTGGGACTACACCTAGGTATTCAGGGTGCAAATGCAACATGGTGGTTCTCAACCTGTGGGACATGACCCCTGGGTCTAACTACCCTTTCACTGGGGTCGCATATCAGATATTTACATTACAATTCATAACTGTAGCAAACTTACAGTTATGAAGTAGCAACAAAAATAATTTTATGGTTAGGGGCCAGTCACCACAACATAATGAACTGTATATTAAAGGGTCATAGGTTGAAGGTTGAAAACCACTGCTATATATTTTAGAGCAAGGAGCTTTTTTTTTAATTGATTTTTTATTCATTTTACATACCAACCACAGATCCCCCTCTCATCCCTCTTCCTGCTACACCCTACCCTCCACCCCCACCCCCCTGCCTTCCACTCCCTCAACCCTCATCTCCTCCTCCAACAGGGTAAGTTCTCCCATGGGGGGACACTAAGCCTGATTCCTTCAGTTGAGGCAGGACCAGGCCCCTTCCCACTTTATCAGGAGTGAGCAAGGTGTCCGACTATAGGTAATGAAATCCAGAAAACCAGCTCATACACCAGGAATAGATCCTGATCACACTGTTTGTCAGGGGCCCCTCAGACTCAGCTACATAACTGTCTCCTGTATGCCAAGGGTCTAGTCCGGTCTATGCAGGTTCCACAGCTATTGCACTAAAGTTTATCTGAGTTCCTATGAGCTTAGCTCAGTTGTCTCTGTAGATTTCCTCATCATGACCTTAACCCCCCTTGCTCATGTAATCCCTCTTCCCTCAATTTGACTGGACTCCCGGAGCTCGGCCTGGTGCATGGTTGTGGATTTCTGCATCTGCTTCCATCAGTTACTGGATGAAGACTATAATGACAGTTAATCTGATTACCAGGGTAAGCTAGTTCAGGCACCCTCACCATTGTTGCTAGTAGTCTAATTTGGGGTCGTCCTTGTGGATTCCTGGGAATTACCCTAGCACCAGGTTTCTCCCTTACCCCATAGTGTCTCCCTCTATCAAGATATCTCTTTCATTGCTCTCCCACTCTGTCCCTCCCCCAGCTCAACCATCCCATTCCCTCATGTTCTTATTCCCCATCCCCTCCCCTGTATTGCCCACCTCCCACCCCCAGTTTATTCATTAGGATCTCCTCTGTTTCCCCTTCCCAAGGTGATATGTACATCCCTCTTAGGGTCCTCCTTGTTTCCTAGCTTCTCTGAGCTATGGGTTGTAGTCTGATTATGAGCAAGGAGCTTTTTTGTTGTTGTTGTTTTTGTTGCTGTTTTTTGTTTTTCGAGACAGGGTTTCTCTGTGTAGCTTTGCGCCTTTCCTGGAACTCGCTTTGGACACCAGGCTGGCCTTGAACAGAGATCTGCCTGCCTCTGCCTCCCGAGTGCTGGGATTAAAGGCGTGTGCCACCACCGCCCGAGAGCAAGGAGCTTTTAAAGGCAAAAAACTCATCTTGTTATCTTGGCTGGTGGTTGCAAGGAGGAGTGGTTGTACAAACAAGCAGTTTAACAGAAGCTAGGATAAGCAGTTAGCTGGAGGAGGAGGTTTGCACAAGCAGGCAGTTTAACAGAAGCCAACATAAATTAGCTGAGCATTTTGTCCTCACGTTCTTAGAATAGAGTTTGGTAATTTTCCACAAGATTCTCCAGTCAAACCTAAAGTGGCCTCAGCGAAAATACAAGCTAGAGAAACCTCTGCACTATCTTGCACTGTTGTTCTCTAATTGGTTCTATGGGCATGAGGCGAAACATTGACTTGTCCTGTTCTGGGGGACATGATTGGTCCTAAGGACCAGTAGCTTAACTAAGTTTATTCTCTGATATATTGGCCATGAAATTGAGGATGCAGGGCCTCACAGTTAGCTGGATCAGGATTAAGAATCAGGCTAATGCTGACAGTAGGGTGGTCAGTCATGGGGACCAGATAAACGGCCTGATACCAATTCTCTGATCTGTGTCTCCTTTCTTCCTTTTCTTTAATGTTTTCCCTGACCATGGCAAGGTTTTCCTAATTACCTCTGATTGATTGGCACAGAAATGGCAAGTTTCTCTTAAGGCCATGCCAAGTCTTATCTGTTTCATTAAAAAAAAAAAAAAGTAGATCTAGCCTCCTTCAATTCTGTAGGACTACCTCTGTAAGGGAGTCAACTTGGCTCTCCAGCCTAGAAGTAGAACTCCCCAAATGGCCTAGGTCTGAGTGTATCTGGGAACTGAGTTCCCTAAAGTTTTGATTCCCAACAATCAAGGCTGAGGTGCCTATGGCAGCTGCACTGGCTATTCCTGTCCCTACTAGAGATCAGGGCTAGAATTGGGGCCTGTTTGAGACAAGGCCAGGATGAGCTTTCCCCTCTTCTCCATTATAGGCATATACGTAAAGGATAACCATTAATTAGTATGAGCTAGGTAGCAAGCCAGGTAGGTAGCTTCAGGGGCATGAAAGAATATGCAGTCTTCTAGGCTAATTTGGTTCGTTGGGCATTTGAGGAAGCCTTATTGTAAGGTGAAGAAGCAAGATTATAATTTGAGGACAATATGCAGGTACTTTGTCCTGGGCAGGGTAACTCGCCATTGGCAGGGCATGAATAAAATTGTAATTTCTGAAGGCCTTACTCTATCTAGTCTTCTTCATAGCCTGATTTACTGACCCTCGTTCCTCCTCTAGATCCATATTGTTTCACTACTGGAAGGGTCATAAGAGATTCTTATCCCTGGTGTTTAAGTTCCTATGTCCAGGAACTCAGGGCTGATAGAAATTATGTATCCTGGGTTAGTAAACTCTGGTCAGTCTTTAAAGAGTCTGAGGTCCAAGTGATGGTCCATCTGTCATTGTCCTCAGTGGTTCCTTTAATGTTTTTAGTTGGGAGTGATGACTCCAAGGGGTGGATGACATCAGTTACTTTGACAGCAGCAGTTAGAGTGGTGAGGATGACTGGGTAGAGTCCCTTCCAGACAGGTTCCAGGGTCCAGGTAGGGATCCACTTTATCCAAACCAAGTCTCCTGGCTGGAACTGGTGGGTGGGTTCAGAGGTCGGAGAGGGCAGGATTCCCTTCACAAACTGGCCAGTGGCCTGGCAAGTTCCTGCTAAGCCTGCAAGTACTTGAGAAGGGAATGATTAGACATTTCTGCTTGGAGAATAGGTTGGAGTTTGGGGAGGATGGGAAGTGGTTTCCCAAACATAATTTCAAAAAGAAGTAATCCCCTCTCAGTATTGAGTACAGTGGGCTCTGAGCAGGGCGAAGGGAGGAGGCTGGCCCAGTTTTCGCCAGTTCCCAGGACCAGTTTGGTCAGAGTCTCCTTGAGAGTTTTATCCATCCTTTCTGCCTGACCTGAGCTCTAGCCTATATGCACAATGCAATTTCCAATTAATAACTTTGTCAGAGTTTGAGACACTTGGGCAGGACATTGCTGGGGCAATCCAAACCTAGGATTTATTTCCTGAAGAAGTGTCTTAGTTACTATTGGAGCAGTCTCTGAGAGGAGTAGGCCTCCACCCATCTTGAGAAGGTATCTACAGACACCAGCAAATACAGCCAAAACCAGCCTGATTTCAATAAAGTCCAACTCCAAATGTCCCCCAGGCCCATTTCCTCAAGCCTGGATTCTTTGTGGGATCTTCTCCCTTTGAGGTTTACCTGAGTACAGATGGCACATCTAAAGGTGGTGTCTTTATAATAAGGTTTTCAAATTTGGAACATAATACCTGGATCTGAGGAGCTCAACAGCTTTCGTGGCTCTTAGGTGGGTAGCTTGGTGGAGGTCCGTAACCCATCATCTTCCTAGACTCATGAGAAGGATGGATCTGCCATCCAGCAGCATCTACTACCACCATCCTTTATCCTGTATGGCTAGTTCTTGTATTCACAGTCAGTCTCCCCTGGCATGCATTATGAGTGGTCTGGTAAGCTGGGCTCTGGCAGAGCTTCTAAGACTTGGAGAGGCCCCACTAGTTCTAGGACTACTTCCTGGGCAGCCAAGTCAGCTACTCTATTACCTCTGGTTTCTGGGGAATCCCCTTTGTGGTATCCTTTGCCATAGACAATGGCTACATTCTTGGGTAACCAGATAGCTTCTAATAGGGCTGAAATTTCTTCTCTGTTTCTGATTACTTTTTCTGCTGAGGTTAAAGGTTCTCTTTTCTCTGTATAGAGCCCTATGATCTGGGCCATGGTGAAAGAATATTGCCTATCAGTGTATATGGTGACAACATAGTCTTTCTGCCAGCAGAATGCTTGGGTCAAAGCTAAAAGCTCAGCTTGTTGAGCTGAGGTTCTCCTGATTAAAGATTGTGCCTAGGTAGTCTTATCTTAGGTCACTACTGCTATTCCTGCATACCTGATCCCATCTTGAACGAAACCGCTCCGATCTGGTGTCACCAATGGGACATTAGTCAGATCAGGCCTGATAGACTGGATTAAGACCATCACAGTCCATCACCTCAAGACAGTCTTGCAGAGGTTCTGTGAGGTCATCATCCCACAAGAGACTGACAAGAGTGAGGGCTGACATGTTGTGGAACTAAAATGCAGGGTTGATCCAGAAGCAGGGCTTGGTATTTGGGTCACCTCACCCCACCCCAGGCTTTAGACATCTCTTGGGTGCCCCCCTCAAGAGGGCCTCAATAGAATATGGAGCTCTCAAGAACAAATCTTGCCCTAAAGTTAATTTGTCAACTGCTTTTATCAGCAGGGTGATGGCAACTATAGCCCTTAGATATGTTGACCATCCGCCTGCAACTGGGTCAAGTCTCTTGGACAAATAGGCCACCAGTCTTTTTCCAGGGTCCCTGAGTTTGCATGAGGACCCTTTTGGGAATGCCTCCAGCTCAATCTGCATACAAGTAAAATGGCTTAATAATGTCTGGAAGGGCCAGGGCAGACACCAGGGCCTTTTTCAAGGTTTTGAAGAAGGCCCTCTGATCGGTCTCAGTTCATTCCAAAGGCTTTGTACTCCTGGTGCTGACATAGAAGGGCTTGACTGTCTCAGCAAATTCATATTCATGGCCAGCAATATCCAGCTGCCCCTAGGAATTCCTGTACTTGTTTTTTTTTGTTGTTGTTGTTGTTTTGTTTTAATATGGGAGCAGGGATTTGCAGGACGGCTGACATACAGTGTATGCATTTGCTTTTCTTCCTCTAGGTTGTAGCTTCTGTATACGACCCCAGGGACACACAGCTGAAGCTTCTTAGTTGAGACTCTGTACCCTAGGGCTCGGAGGGATTCTAAAAGGCCTTCTATTGCCTCTCTGCATTCCTCCTCAGTGGTCAAAGCTATGAGGAGGTCATCATAGCTGGAACAAATGCTGCTTTGTGGATATTTTTGTCTAAATTCCTTTCTTGGGGCTTCATCAAACAATGTTAGTGAGGTTTTTAATTCTTTCTTCTGGTCTGTTTCCCTTATTTCCTCTCATCTGCTTCTCTAAGGGCAGCCGTCACCACATGGGAGAGTTTCTTTCCTTGTTTGTCTTCGAAAAGTTGACGCCTACTCATCCCTTCAAATCCCTCTGTCTTAGTTAAGATTTCTGTTGCTGTGAAGAGACACCATGAGCACAGTAACTCTTACAAAGATTTAATTGAGGTGGTGACCTACAGGTCAAAGGTTCAGTCTATAATCATCATAGCGGGGAGCATGGCGGCGTGTAGGTTAGACATGTGCTAGCTATGTCTTGATCAGAAGGCAACAGAATTCAGTGACATGCTTCCTCCAACAGAGCCACACCCACTTCAATAAAGCCACACCTCCCAATAGTGCTAGTCCCTATGGGCTAATGGGGGCCTATTACATTCAGTCTATCACACCCTCTAATTTCTGTAGCTTTCTCCTTATGTATAGGGCCAGCTGCGTGACAAAGGTAATATTAATGTCTCACCGGTTTTCAGGGGCATCTAGGTTTATGGGGGTAAATAACCTGGTATGCCTCACAGAACCTTTCCAGTAACTCAGTGGGCAATTTGTCATCAGGTTATTGAGTATCCTGACTTACCTTGGATAAGCTGGTAGGTTTTATGGCTGCCACTTTTAATCTTTGCAGTGATGTTTGGTGGGAAGTTTCCAATGTCTCCTTACTACATACATTGTTATTAGAGTCCCAACTGGGTCCAGTTGATGACAAGGTTCACTCTGTCTGGGCCTCTACTTTGGGAAGTGTCCATCTACCCAACCCCAGAGTCTACTACTTTCCAGCCAGATTTGGGTCTACTTGTGATAGACCCCAAACCCAGGGTACTACCTTCTCGGATGGGCGCCCCAAGAACCCAGACTCTGGTCCAGTTGATGCAACAGCAAGAGGTTTATTGAGGCGGCTGTACAGTCGGGCTCCTCTGCTCCAAAGAGCAAGAGTCGCGCCTATTGTAGCCACAAGAGTACTTTTAAAGGAAAAACCCTTAAAAGCCATAAGATTACAATTCCCATACAATTTCATTTCGATTGATTTATGTCTAGAGGCTAATTTCATAAGATCATGGCCTGATCACAGGGTGGGTACAGTCACGTCTGCATGCACATTTTTCCCCCCCAAAACCTCAAGGGGGGTATCAGGGCGGGAGTGGAGTTTACACAAAGGTCACAGTGGTCCTTCCTGGAACATTTGCAATTATCCCAGTCACAGTTGAGCACATCTCTTAACAGAAATCTCTTTACATTGTTACATTGTTGCAGGGGTGGTTGAATAATGGCTGAGTCAGATTGCCCTTGGAACTAGTTTTTTTAGTTCCTCCTTCTCTTGGGGTTTGGGGGGGGGGTGTAAGCCTGAAGGGTTAGGGTCTTTCATTCCCCCATTTTCTTTTGGCAATCTTAAAATTATGGTATTACATTTCCTGGTTTCTGGAATTTAGTAACTTGTGGCCTATTTTAGTAAGTAACTCATGGCCTGTAATGGCCATGCATAGTTAGCCATCTTGTCTCTATGCCAGGGAGTTTTCTTTTGACCCAGCATTTCAGCCTTTTCTGAACAGGAAACATGGGACGACGTGTTCTCTTCTGGAACTGCTTCGAGCTGGCATTGGGGCGCCGTTGTCAGGCCCCTCCCCCCCCAAAAGGCCGAAAAGCTAGTCAAAGACTGGGCAAGGGGGCATTTGTCAGCAGCATGTAGCTGCCTGGCCCCATAGGGACAGAAAGAATCATGTTAGCTGGGCTGGTCCACGTTAGCCTTTAGCAAGTCCGGAGCCCACAGTCGTCTAGAGCAGTGGAGTCAGCAACTGAAACTTGGAGGTCTCTGCCAGCCAAGTAGAAATCTGTTGAGACAAATTTAAACTAGGAACAGAAGTTAAAATTTATGAACTTATTTGGAACCCTTAGGTCCATACCCTTAGTAATGGGAAAAGCAGTAGTCCCAAGACCAGGAGAGAGGAAAAATACCATCTTTAGGAATACTTATCTGGGGTCCTTTCGACCTCTGTGAAGTGGGTCTAGGTTTTTATGACTCTTTTGATCCTTTGAGGCCTACTTACAAAATGACATAAAAGTTTTAGATACATTAGTATTACCAATCTGTAGACAAAGCAGGTAATGGGTATCTGTAAAACAGCAGAAGTGGACTCATACCTTTGAGTCCCAACAAGAACTACAGATTTGGGCATTTTTCTTCTGTCTAGAAAGCCAGGTATAAATTGGACAGAGATTTTTGGCCTGGTGAGAAGCACTTTTAGGTTTACATTTAGACATATTTAGATGACATCTAAAACAATTCCAAAATGTTGAGCTTGTGACTGAACAGTAAGTAGTCATTGCTCTACCAGCTCATGAGGACTCCTAAATGTTAAGCTCTGAACCATAGAACAGGAGAGTAATCTGAAACATATCTCATTTTAGACTCATATCTGAACCTTTATGACTTATTTAAACTTTTATATCTTAGAACATTTTTTTTTAAAGTGAGCTAACAAGCTAGCTATGGCCTTGCAGAAGGATCTGGTTGTCTGATGCTGCCATGCTGACAAAGTTAGAGTTAGCCTAGCCATCAGTACTGTCAGAGATCTGAGAAGGATAAACTATATCTGAGTACAGACCAAGAAGCTTCCAGTCCCATAAATTACAGGGATCAATCCCTACCCAGATCTCCATAGCATTCTTAGGAGACCTTGGGTCACTGCTAGGATCTGGAAGCCTGTCTGATATAATAAGCTTTTAGATCAACATTTAAATGCCATATACTGCAGATCTCTGAAGTATGAGGGTTGTCCAGGTATCTGAATAGACAAACTTTGTTTCTAATTACTTGTTTCAAGCTCAACCCTGAAAACATATGCAAGGGACTGAGTAAATGAGTAAACTTATCCCTGTAATATTACATCAGTACTTACTCACCTTGACTACAATTAAAAAGAAACTTGATTACTCATGACTGACTATTAAAAACAATGCTATTAAGTTGAAGCTCTTCTAGCATCAAATACAGGTTCAGTAAAGAAACCAAAACAAAATATCAATATAAGACATATATATGTATCAGCTTATCCAAATAACTTAAGTTTAACAAACTTAGCAAATACAAGGAGGCTAGACAACATTCTTTTTTTTTTTTTTTTTTTTTTTTGGTTTTTTTGAGACAGGGTTTCTCTGTGTAGCTTTGTGCCTTTCCTGGAGCTCACTTGGTAGCCCAGGCTGGCCTCGATCTCACAGAGATCCACCTGGCTCTGCCTCCCGAGTGCTGGGATTAAAGGCGTGCACCACCAATGCCCAGCTAGACAACATTCTTAAGCCTGAATGTACCTTGGGTAAGGAGAAACATTTTTAAGTCGTTGGTTTTTAACTATAAAAACTGTTCTTAAAAGATTAAGAACTCTCAAATGTCTTCTGTAATATCAACAATAAAGTACCTTTTTTTTTTTTAACTTTAAGGAGGAGAAAACATGGCATCATAATCTGTATAAAGTAAAACCAAGCTCCAGAGTACAAACAATCCCAAAGTTCAGTATCTGGGATTCATTTATAATCTTTCTGGTTCTTTTACTTAGAGGCTTGGATGATTTCTTTGACCCTACCTTTTGGTAGCACATATATAGCCTTCCTGTTCTATTTTATTATGGCTGGTGCTTCCGATGATCATCATCTGACACTGGCAATTTTTAAAACTGCTACGGACCATCATTGCAACCAGACTCTTTTTGGAACTCTAGTCCTGCCATATATTTGCAAACCTCAGCTGTTTCCTATGATCCTTTTATGTCTTTAAAATCATTATCATTTTTATTTTTTTTATTTTTTTATTTTTTGGTTTTTCGAGACAGGGTTTCTCTGTGTAGCTTTGCGCCTTTCCTGGAACTCGCTTGGGAGACCAGGCTGGCCTCGAACTCACAGAGATTCGCCTGGCTCTGCCTCCCGAGTGCTGGGATTAAAGGCGTGCGCCACCACCGCCCGGCTCATTATCATTTTTATATGGGTAAATCTTAAACATATGTTGTTATCTAAAATTTTCTAGAAACTTGCTGTTGAACACTTGGTAAAGATATAAGTACTTAGGTGTTACATATATATATATATATATAATTTTTTTAAACAATAATTACTTGCAAACATACACAGTTGGATTCAAGTTACATACATACATACATACATACATACATACATACATACAGTTAACGGTTGCTTATATTTCCAAGTCATATACCTGTCCATATACACACATAAGCAGTTTGCAGAATCATTAGCCATTTTTAAGATGAAAACCAACCAGAATTAACTTTCAAATTCAGTATTTGCAAGTATAAGAAACCATAACAAACAGTTTACTGACCTTCTATATCCTTCCATACCAGAGTCTTTGTTGTCATTCCCCTCAGTAATCTAGAAATCTAAATTTGCAACAGCACTGTACCACAGACAAGAAACTGTTGGTTAGCCTCACATAGGGAGTGACATTCCATTCTTGGAACCAGACCCTGATCAGGTTTTAGCTCCCGCCAGCTCTGCCCCTTGTCCATATGGGAGCCTAGCCAGAACCTGCCGGCTGTGCTCACAGCCCGCCCTAGCACACGGCAATGCCTAGTTCCCATGCAGCCAAGCCTCTACTCCACAGCTTTCTGAGTGAGCTGGGCCCCGAACCCACTGCATCCAGGCCCTGTGATGCTCACAGGCTGCCTCGCCCTCTCAGCGGTGCAGCCGCTGCCTGCAGGACCCATTGCAGAGCTTTCTGCTGCCTGCTGCCTGCGCTCTGGTCAGAGAGAGCAAGGAAGCCATGGGGGAGTTGAGTTAGTCCGTGCCAGTATTTGGGTTTGGCCGCCCCCCGCCCCCCCCCAGCGGAGGGGAAAGACCTGTGACACCCCATTGTCTCCTGCCTCCTCAGCCCTATCACAGCAGAGCGGAGGCGGCTGCTTGAGGGAGAGGGGGGCTCCCGGCTGGCTGGGAGAGTTCTCCTCCGGAGCCGTTTTGGAGGATTCCCTTCCCTGCGCCGGCCGGCTGATTGGTGTAAGGGGTGGGGTGGTGGTGATTCCATCATTAGTAGCTCTCCCCGGTCCTCTGGAAGGACCAGGGGTTTCTTTTCTTTAGATTCTTCATGCTGGATTTCCTTAAGAGGGTAAAGGGAGGAAGTAGGAGAACTGGGAAACTGTCGGGGGGCAGCCAGGGCTGACGGCACAAGAGGAGTATCTGAGGGTAAGGGTATAAGGGGAGTTTGAGAAGGGAGAGGTGGGGGTCTGGGCCCCAGCATTACTGGGGCAGGCGAAGCAGTGAGGAACGGCTTCACCCAGGCAGGTGGGTCTCTGGCTAAACTCTCCCAGATTGAAATGTAAGGCACTTGATCTGGGTGCCCATGTGGTCACCTGCGAAATGACATCAACGTTAAAAGTCCCATCCCTTGGCCAGCCCACCCCAAAGGCCGGCCATTCCGAGGAACAGAAGGTGATCCATTTCTTTTTCTTGACTTCCAGAGAGGCGTTGTGAGCCCGGGCAAGGACATCTCTCCAGTTATCTAAAATCAAACTTAGGGGGGTAGTTAGTTGTGCCCCATGTGGAGAGAGAGGTAGAGGCAAAAGACAGACTCCAAAAAACACAAAGAGGTTATAAACATGGTGGCCAGGAGCTCCTGGCAATCACTCCAAGTCAGCTGGTGTGTTTAGAAAAGTCTCCAACAGGCTGATAGGTGCTGTCCTGAAAGGGAGTGTTTTAGGTCTTCTAGTTATATAAATCACTGATGGAGAAAGGGACTACTTCCTTCAAGGGGAGAGCAGATGATGGTCTCACAGCCTCAGACAAAGCCTGTCTGGCCTCCCCATAGCCAGAGAACTCTGTGTGTTGGGGGTGGGTGGGACCAGGTGTAATAGAGCCAGCCTCCTGGCCTCTCCTCTGGGAAGAACCATTTTCTCTAGCCCCTCTCACATTTCTCATTGGTCCAGTCAGAACATAAGGAGGTGAAATGTCCATCTCTTCGAGTGGACCAGGCATAATTTTTTTTTCCCTGAGACAGGGTTTCTCTGTAGCTTTGGAGCCTGTCCTGGAATTCACTGTATAGACCAGGCTGGCCTCCAACTCACAGAGATCTACCTGCCTCTGCCTCTCAGTGCTGGGATTAAAGGTGTGCGCCACCACCGCCCAGCAGGACCAGGCATGAATTAGCTGGGGCATCTTGGCTTCAGGTTCTCAAACTGAGTTTAGTAATTTTCCACTGGGCTTTCTATCAAGGAAATCAAATTCTAGTCAAACCTAAAATGGCTTCAGCAAGACTACAAGATGGAGGAAGCTCTGCATTGTCTTGCCGTGTCACAGAATATTTAAGTTGGTGCTATTGCTATTCATAATAAACTGCCCCTTTGTCTCTGATCTTTGAGTTACTTGCCTTTGCTCACCATCGGTGAGACTTGAGCTGCTTTATTAGGTTGCAAGTAAGGTAGAATCTCAGATCATTTTACTGTAGTTTATTTCAGAGTGGCTTACTTGCTGGAAAGATGGTGCAGGTATAACCTAAATCTTATTTGTTCTTCTGTTTGTTTGTTTGTTTTTCCAAGACAGGGTTTCTCTGTGTAGTCCTAGCTGTCCTGGAACTCATTTTATAGACCAGGCTGGCCTTGAACTCACAGAGATCCACCTACTTCTGCCTCCTGAGTGCTGGGATTAAAGGTATGTGCATGCCGGGCGGTCGTGGCGCACGCCTTTAATCCCAGCACTCGGGAGGCAGAGGCAGGCGGATCTCTGTGAGTTCGAGGCCAGCCTGGGCTACCAAGTGAGTTCCAGGAAAGGCGCAAAGCTACACAGAAACCCTGTCTTGAAAAAAAAAACAAAAAAACAAAAAATAAAATAAAAAAAATAAATAAATAAAGGTATGTGCACTGCTATCTGGAAAATCTTATTTCTTGTTTGTTTTTGAGATAGAATCTCACTATGTAAACCCTGGCTGGTCTCTGCCTCCTGAGTGTTGGGTTCAAAAGCATGCTCTCTTAGGCCCAGAAAAATCTTAGCTCTTAAGGTATATGTGTATGTATTACTTAATGCTTATATTGATGCTGGAGAATAAGCCTTGTGAATAAAACCACACACTACCATGAAGCCCCCAGTTCTTAATTTTTAGACTCATTTTAAGGTTTCTTTTGTCTCCCCCTCCCCCATGTTCTTAATGTGTTTTGCTTGCATGTATGTATAACACATGTGTGCCTGGTCTATAGAGAGAGTTCCAAGACAGCCAGGGCTGTTACACAGAGAAACTGTGTCACAAACCAACCAAAAAGAAAAGAAACATTTAAATCAAAATATAGTGTCTTTATACTAAGGAAAAGGCAAAATGAACCCCTGTATAAAGGGTTAAAGTTACTTATTCATTACTTGAAGTAAGTTCTTTCTAGCCCAGGCTGCCCTTGGTTGGATCTGTGGTGATGGATCTTCCTGCCTCAGCCTCACAACTGCTAGGATTACAGCTGTGAGCCATACTATCTAGATATTAAAGATTTTGTTTAACATTTTGTGTTCTGCATGCTGGATAACTTACATTTGAAAGTTCTCACCTCCCATCATGTAGTCTCAGGATTGAAATCACTCATAACCAGGCTTGGCAGCAAGCACCTTTACCTGCTCAGTCATCTTACCAGCCCAAGGGGGTTTTGTTGTTGTTGTTAGTTTTTTTTTAGTTGATTAATTTTGTTATAATTTCATACCTGTATATAATACATTCCGATCATCCTCCCCCCACCACACACCCTCCTTTACCCATCTGCCATCCCTGTCAGTCTCCCTTCTTTCCTACAAATCTCTTTCCCATGTTTATGACTTTCTGTATTGTTTTGTAACCCATTGAATTTAACCAAGACCATCTATGTGACCATGTGTTTGTGGACTCATCAGTGAGTACACAACTGAAGATAATGACTTTCCGTTTCTAGAAGTGTCAGTAGCCAATAGTAGCAGAAAAAGTAGGGGTTCATGAGGCCCTTCCCCATTCATGGCTGACTGTTGGCAGGGCCAGTCTCGTACAGCTCAGTACCAGTAACCACAGCTGCTGTGAAGTTTCTGATTAAATGGACGTATCTCCACATTTTGCAGGATTTCTGTTTTCCAGTTCTTGAATTCTTTCCACCCCCTTCCCTTGATGTTCCTGAAGCTTAGAGTGGTAGATATATATGTCTTGTTTAGGGGTGCGCCCTTGCCCATCATTCATACTTAGATTCTTCTGCAGCCATGAGTCTTTGTATTCACCATGGTTCACTGCAGTCTTCTTTGATTAAGACTAAGAGTAGCACTTGTCTCTATAGACAGGATATTTAGGAGGCACTTTTATACGTGTCTGTTTACTAACCAAGAATAGTAAGTGCTCCCTACTCCCTTGGGTATATGACTTCCCCAAGCATGGGTGGTTTGGGTTTTATTTTGTTTTGAGACAGGGTCCTACTTTATAGACTTGGCTGGTCTTGAACTTACAGAGATCCACCTGCCTTTGCTTCCCAAGTTCTGGGAGTAAATACATGTGCTGTCACACCTAACAAGCATGGAATTTTTATCAGGTTTCCAATACTAGGAGGCACGGATTCCCTCTTAAGGAATATGCCTCAAATCCTAACAGTAGGCAGTTGGTTACCCTCATAACAGTCATGTCACTATTATAATTGAGCATCTTCCCAGGCAGGTTAATATTGTAGTCTGTAGGGTTCACAGCTCAATGAGACCCTTGGCCTCCCCACCCCCACCCCCAGCAGCCTGCAGAGCACTTTCTGGCACTTGAAAGCCTAGCCAGAAAGGAAGTTTCTAGCTCAGTTCCAGCTTGATTTCTCTATGTCTTGGAACTCAAGTGTATGGTGTCAGCAGTAGTTTGTTGTTGTTTGTTGTTGTTTCGAGACAGGGTCTTTCTATGTGTCTCTGTCTGCCCTGGAACTCACAGAGATCCACCTACCTCTGCTTCTCAAATGTTGGGGATTAAAGGCATGTACCACAAGGTTGGCCTAGCAGTGTAGAGTCTTATAATCCACATCTGGTATGTAACCCAGAGGAGCAAGATCATGTATTTGGGGAGTATTTCTATATGAGTGAGTCTCTTTGTGGGTGTGTGCACGTGAGTACAATCCCTGTAGAGGCTAGAAGGCATTGGATCCTTTGAGCTGGAGTTACAAGTGGCAGTAATCTGCCCAGTAAGGGTGCTGAGAGTAAAACTTTGGTCCATTTGGCCTTCTGTGGCAAAAAACAGCAGGCTCTCTTAACGACTGAGCCATCCCAGAACCCTAGGACTGAGATTTTTATTTAGTGATGATTGTTTCTAGAACCAGCATTGTATAGCCATGCAGGTTCTCTCCTTTCAAACTTTCATGCTTTAAAAAAGAAGTTTCTTTTGCATGGTTGTTTTATCTTTGTGCATGTTTGTGCACATGTATGCTTGATGCCCTTTGAGGCCATAAGAGGATATCTATGCATTGCATGCATGAAGTGACCACTGAGGCCAGAAGGAAGTCAAGAATCCCCAGAACTGGCATTCTAGACCTTAGTGTTAGTGAGTCTTCGTGTATGTGGGTGCTTGAAATAAGGTTTACTTTGTTAACATCATTCTTTTCATGAGTTTCTGAGTACAAGCATCATGAGTCAAACAATATCTAAGCAGGTGAGATGTAGAGCCACTAATCTGAGGGTATATAGCTCAGGCTTGTTGGTGGGAGTTTCTATCCCGCCAGCAACTCCCCAATAAACACACTGAGGCCTACATTAATTATAAATGCTCAGCCAATAGCTCAGGCTAATTACTAACTAACTCTTACATTTTAAGTTAACCCATATTCCTTATTTACACTCCAGCACATGACAGTACCTTTATTAGCATGGCACATTTATCTCCTGCTTCCTCTGCATTTGGCTGGCAACTCCAGACTCCATCCTTCTTCCTCCCAGCATTCTCATAGCTCTCGCACCTAACCTTATTCTGTTCAGCTGTTGGCTAGTCAGCTTTTTTTATTAACCAATGAGAGCGATACATATTCGCAGTGTACAGAAGGGTTACTCCACAGCATTTCCCCCTTTTTGTCTAATTAAAAAGGAAAGTTTTAACTTTGACATAGATTATATGCAACAAAAACAGTTAAGAATTACAGTTGAAGTATCCAGTCTATTTGTTGTAGCATGAATCTTAAAGGTTCTTTGGCTCTGAGTTTCTTATTTAACAAGACCGTTCATCTACAATTTGTACTTGGCAAAATTAGAGAAAATACTCTTATCTTTGTGAGTCTAAATTTGCTTTTTATCATCACTAAGGAAATAGTTTATACTTATTTTGCTTTTTATCATAACTAAGCAAAACTATGTTTAACTACTTAGTCTTTAACTCCATCAAAGACCCTAGAAGGATGAAATGTTACCTAATCTAATTATTCTTTATCAACAAAAAAATCAGGAGTCAGATATCAGGGTAAGAATCTTGACGATCAGAGAAGCAGGGGAGCAGCCACCAGTGACTTCCTACCTCTTCCATTCCTTTCTCCAGAAAGGCCAAGATCCTCTCTCAGCCCTGCCTCACTGCTTCGTGTCTCCTCTCTGTCTATAGTCCTCCAAACCTCTATGGTTAATTTTGGTCAGCTAGAGGCTAGCTCCGTTCTCTGACTCCAAGCAAGCTTTATTTGTCAGAACACAACCAAAAGCATTCTCAGTTTGGCTCTCGCCTAACCTTATCCTGTTCAGCTATTGGCTAGTCAAATTCTTTATTAAGTACTCTTCAGAATGAGATGGGAGTCATAGTATATAATAAGAAACAAACAAACCAAAAAAAAAAAAAAAAAAAAAAAAAAAAAAAAAAAAAAAAAAAAAAAACCCAACCAAACAAAAAACCTGAGGTTGGGGAAAAAAATAGAACTTTTTACTAGAAATTAATGTTTGAAGTACTGATGTAAGGGCTAGGAGTTGAACTCAGTGGTAGACACTTGCTATGCACAGCCCTGAGTTTGAACTGTAGTACTTTAGGTATAAGATACTGATAAGTATGTAAAAAAGGATGCTGCATTTCATATATGCTATGAGAAGTATCCTGGGGGGAGGAGTTGAGACTGCCACAAACTCTCATGGTAGTTTTGTGTAGTTTAAGGGGGGAAAATACCTTCATAATGTTCAATTTATCAAACATTACAGTTGCTCTGAAGTTACAGGTCTTTATATAACTATAATCTCTATTGTTTTTGTTTTGTTTTGTTTGTTTTTTATCAAACTCCCAAATTATCATTTATATGTGATTGGGTAAATAGGTTTATGGAACTTGGTATTGTTTTTAACTAAAATGATGTAAGATTATGGTTAGCCATATCCAAGCCTCTGCCATAAAACCTGTAGTCTCAGTTCATAGGGAAGTTCTATGTGGAGGCTGCTTACAAAAGCCCTCAATTTTAGCAGCCTTAGAAGTCCCTACACTGCAAAGTACAGAGCACATGTACAGCAGCCATGGAAAATGATTGTGGCAGGAAGTGGTGCATGCTTGTGATTCTAGCAACTTGGAGACTAAAGCTAGAGAATGCTGAGTTCAAGACCCCCTTGCCCCATTGGTTCTTTTTTTTTTTTTTTTTTTTTTTTGGTCATCCCCCAAAAGAAAAAGTAAAGCAAGATGACTGAGTGGGTAAAGGTTCTTGTCATGTAAGCCTGTCAACCTGAAATCAGTCTCTAGAACCACAATGGAAGAAAAGAACCAATTACTGAAAGCAGTTCTCTGTCCTCTACACATGAGCCATGGTATGTGTTAAGTCAAGGAGAAGTCCTGCAAAAGACCACCATCCACGTGTGCAATCAGCAAGAGCATTTATTATCTCAAGAATAAAGGTACCAGCATGCTGGGGTTGCACATTGGTCTTACAGGTGTAGAATCACTAGGTTCTGATGGTGTCATATAGGTCTTTATGTTGTTGTCTGTATTTTTACACTGGTGTCTACTCATCTCTTCCTCCACTCTGTGCAGACAGTGTCTATGTCTGAAGGTGCCTCTCTTGTTCCAATTGATAGTCTTGGTCCACTGGGAGTTCTTGGTCGAATCGGTGCTGTTGAGCTCTGTTTCTCCGGGAGCAGCTTAGTTCAGTCAGTGTTAGTGGGTTCTGTCTCAGGGAGTAGCTGTTCCCAATTGGTGCAGGGTGGGCTTATGGCTCCCGTGGTTGTTGGTGTCCCATGGGATGGTTTTCTTGGCGAGGGGGCAGGGAAAGAAGCAGCTGTCCAGTCCCTGAGGCTCCAATGGCTGTCCCCAGTCAGTGCAGGGTGGGCTTATGACTCCAGTGGTTGTTGGGTTTTCAGGGGCTTTTTTTGTTTGTTTGTTTTGTTTTGTTTTGTTTTGTTTTTTGGTTTTTTTTTGGAAAGGGAGCAGGGAAAGGTAGCTGCCTGGTCCCTGGGGCTCCAGTGGCTGGGGCCCAGGGGCTCGAGACCTGGTCTCCTGGTCCAGAGATAGGGCCTTACCTGTTCCTAGTCGCTGTAGGGTGGGCTTATGATTCTGGTGATCTGGTTCTGTGGCTGGACTTGCATTCTCTGGTCACATTTTGCTCGCTCACTAATTCCTCAGCTGATCTTGTTTCTTCAGACTGTAGGATTCTGAAACCTCTCCAAAATGGATCTCAGTTGAACAGTTGATCAGTAGGGTAATCTCACCAACGCCTCCAAGTTGTTGGGCTTCGCAGGATCGGCAGCTGGGCCCCGGTCAGCCTCGGGCAGAATGCTGGGGTCAGGTCTGGTCGTGTCCTACTGCGATGGCTCCTTCCCTGAGTGCTGGGATTAAAGGTGTCTGGATTGTATATCCAAAACAAAGGCAAAATGGTAATGTTGAAAGAAGCTTGCAGGCTCTTTTTATACATAGTTGAGAGAATGCTAACTGCCTTAGAATTCTATCTGTGATTGGCTTAAGCGACTGTCAGTTATGTCTAATTGACTAGGGCTATCAGGGGTTGGCTAAAGCTATAGTTTATCCATTTTGGGGCAAGCCTGGATGGGTCCCAGGCTCTGTCCTTAGTTGGTGTCTCTGTGTAGCAGACCCTGCTGCTGTCCAACTTACAGAAATCCGCTTGCCTCTGTCACCTAAGTGCTAGGATCAAAGATATGCACCACCACCACCACCCAGTGAGGTCTTTTTTCTTCATCTTCCATTTTGGATGGTACTGTGAGAAAATTACCTAGCAGCACAGTGGCTTGTAGATTAGGAAGAATTTACCAAGGAGACTGCGAAGAAATAGAGAAGTATGTCATAATTTAGATATCAAAGAAAGTAATTGCAGCCTTGAGATTCATGAGACACTGTCTAGAAAAACAAAAAACAAAACAAAACAAAAAGGCCATCAAGAACCTAAGAACCTAATAATGCAAGCAAAAATAAAATTTTCTTATAGTTGTATATTTTGTAAAATAGAACACTTTTCATATTATATGTGGAATATATAAGAAATTAATGTTCTACGTATAAAAGAAAACTATTTGCTCCAAAAGATCTAGTATTCTGCCTTGGCATTAATGCTGTGTGGAACTGTAAGAAAGCAAGACACTTCACTATATTGTCAATGGGAATGTTGTGTGATGAACATATTGAAGGGGATTTAGCAAAATGAAAATTCACTTTCTGTTGACTGCACAGTCTTTTTCTAGGAATGAACCTCAGAGATGCAAATACAAAAGCATAAAATGTGATGCTCCATTGTTAATAATGATTGTCATTGAACAGATAGTAAAAAAATGAAAGATCCCTATAGACCAGTGGTTCTTAAACTTCCTAATGCTGGAACCCTTGAATACAGTTTCTCATGTTGGTAATGACCCCCACAACCATAAAACTACTTTTGTTGCTACTTTATAACTGTAATTTTGCTATTGTTATATATCATAATGTAAATATCTGATATGCAGGATATATTTTAATTATTACAAATTGAACATAAAGCATAGTGATTAATCACAAAGCAATATGTAATTATAGATTGTGAAATATTTATTTCTAATTACAAATAAATGAAATTTTGTCTTGAAGCATGGTATAGCATGAGTAACAGTCTTAACATCACAAAAGTGAATTACATTGCTACATTTTGCAACAGTATGAGTAAAAACCCAACATCAGTGAGAAGGTTGAGATTGCTTCTTCTCACCAGACCAGACTTTGCAAGAGCACAGTGAAGATCATCTTCCACAGCAAGTCTCCCACTGTATTTAGACTTGCTAACCAACAAGCTGGAAATCCCTGTTTCACAAAGAGATGTTGTTGGAAATGGAAGAAGACGAAACACAGCCTCAGACAGAACAGGCTATGACTGCAAACACTTGGTCCAGAATTTTGTAACTGGCATTGTAGAGATAGTAGTTCCTCGCTGTATCACTGTTAATAAGTTCAGTGAACTCCTTGTTGTCTCAGGAACATCTTCAACTTTGACTGTGAATGGGCTTCTGGAAAATGCAATGAAATTTCATCTGCAAGCATGTGCAAGTGTTCTTTCACAGAAATTATCATCATAATCCTTTCATGTCATTCAGTGTCATGTTCCTCAAAGAAAGTAGATAAGGTAGACAATATGTAAATTTTATTTTCATCCATTTTTATTTTATTTTTGCCAAAACCAAAGTGTCATTTGGAATGATCATATCTTTTCAGACAAATCGAGACATGTTACATTTGGTCCTTACAATGATAAATTTAATTCATTAAAAAAAAATAGGTAAGGTCTCTTGGGAAAAGGTTTGTGGTGTTTGCACAGATGTGCTCCCGCTGTGCTAGGATGTTGATCGGGACTTCATGTTGGTACTCAATGAGTCACCAAAACTCATCAGAACTCACTGTATGATTCACTGGCAAATATTAGCAATGAATCCAATGCCACAAGACTTACAAGAAGTCGTGAAAAACGTCGTAAGTTCTGTCCATTTTTTAAGGGTAAGTACTTTAAACAGTTGACTGTTTTTGCAACTGAAGACAGCTCTGCTATTTCACATTGAAGTGAGATGGTTGTTGAAGGGAAGTTTTAAAATGTCTTTTTGAGCTTCTTGATGAACTCAAAACATTCTTTAATCAGAAAGCAAGACAGCAGTTCATAGCACTTTTCAGAAGTGAATTACAGCCAGATGATTAAAAAATGAATTGCAGCCAGATGGTGGTGCTGTACCCTTTAATCCCAGCATTCAGGAGGCAGAGGCAGGAGGATCTCTGAATTCGAGGCCAGCCTGGTCTACAGAGTTCCAGGACAACATAGAGATACTCTGGTTTTTTTTTTGGGGGGGGGGGAGAATAAACTGGAGAAAACAGCTCATTCAAGATGGTAAAGATGTCGACCAAGTAAGCAGACAGTGACCTTAAATAAGGAAATTGCACTCAATTGCACAACAGATTTGTCTCCAATCATAACTCAGTGTCTTTGGCTGCTGGCAACAGTAAATCCTCAGCAGTGGATAAGGTTTCCTAGCTGGTGATTCTGAGTGCCACCAAATACGAAGCTTCCATATGGTTGTGGTATCTGTCACCAGTGTCAAGTGTGGCTTTCTTGAGTCCATCAGCTTTGTGCTGAAATAATTGGTATCCTTGCCATCAGAGCTCGGATGCTTGCTATCAAAATGGCGTTTTAGTTTGGCTTCCTAGATTTGACTGATAGAACGTCACAACAGGTAACATATTGTGATTTCTCAATTTCTGCTGTAATTGTTGAGGTAAAACCATACTGTAAAAAATCCTCACTGTGTCGTCTTTTCTTTTCTTTTCTTTTCTTTTTTTTTTTTTCGAGACAGGGTTTCTCTGTGTAGTTTTGGTGCCTGTCCTGGATCTCACTCTGTAGACCAGGCTGGCCTTGAACTCACAGAGATCCGCCTGGCTCTGCCTTCTGAGTGCTGGGATTAAAGGCGTGCACCACCACTGCCTGGCTGTTTTCTTTTCTTAGCATTCTACTCTACATGACCCATTGTCATGGAATGGTTTTCTAGTGAAAATAATATATAACAATAGCTTTAATAATACAAAAGACGATACCTGGCATAGTTCAGTCAATATAATTCATTAAAGTTTCCTATGATTTACTGTTCTCTGTTGGATTTTTTTTTTTTTGCATACCTGTTAGTATCAAAAGGTAGTAGTATTCACATCACATCAACCACAGCTGAATATAAATTGATTAGCATCTGCATCCAGATTAAGTTTCCATGGTGTGTGTGTGTGTATGTATGTATCAGTAGTTAATAGCTTTACATTTACCCAGTAATTACTATTTATGAAGTGTCATTTTACCTCCAAAACTGCTGCTTTCAACACAGTAGCTGCTCTCTACACATGTGTGACTGGTTTGAATAAGTACATTATGGCACCAACCCTGTCACATATACCTTTATTTGTTTGGGGTATGTGTGATGGAGTTGGCTCAATGATGTCATCATGCTGGGTATTTGTATGTGGACATATCTGCATGTGGATGGACCTGCATGGAAGTGGATAGAGGAGCAGTGTCTAGTTCCTAAGACCATCTGGAAATTGTGTTTTCTGATTGTCTTAGGTGACCCCCTGTGAAAGAGTCATTTGACCCCCAAAGGGTTTGCAGCCTGCAGGTTGAGAACTACTGCTGTAGACTCTTACAGAGTAAATTCCAAGCTGTAATAATACAGTAAGTGGAAATAGCAAGGCACAAGAAGATCTGTACTACTTAATGTCTTTTATGAAAGGTATGAGGACATTGTGTGTTTGTGTATTTCTTAGCTCTATCTACTGAAAGGACTTAGTAACAAAAGAAATAAGAGAAAATATATCCTTGTGCTTCAAGAGGAAGCTACCAGTAGGGGTATGAGAACAAAAGGAATTAAGAATGAAAATTTGCAGTGTATCACAGTATTGATTCTACCAGGCAGGAGTCAGCAAGATGGCTCAGTGGGTCAAGGCACACTGCACAGGTCTGAAGACCTGAGTTTGATGCTTGGAATCCACATAAAGATGGAAGGAGGGAACCAATCGCCTCAAAGATGTTCTCCAGCCTCCACATGCACACCCATGGCACATGTGCTCACACATTGTGCACAAACACATACAATAATAAGTCAAATTTAAAAATATAACCAGTGGACATTGTTACAGATTGTTTTACCAACATGTAAAGAAATCTTTTAGATTGATTTTAAATAACTGTTTACTGTGTTTTTCTAGTATATGGTATCCTAAGCACAAAATAACATCTTGTAGTTTGTTTAGTGATTATTCAACATTACTACTAATGGCTATTTGAAACTATTTAGGCTTCATGTGTCATAAAGCATATAGAGAATTAGGTTAATGTTGCTAGGCGAAGAATTCTCAGGGTAGTGAAAGTTCCAGGGTAGAAGCTTGCAGTGAATTTGAGAAAGAATAGTGCTAGAAGAACTTCAGATTTCAGGAATGTGCTGAACAGAACAGGTGTAGTGCTTATAAACTGCCCGATGTTGAACATTTTGGAAGAGATTTGTATTCTGTTAGAAAGCTTAGTGCTAACTTGGTGATTATAGAATCTATAAGCAACTCTTATCTAGTTCTGTTGATGTTCCTCCCTAGCTTCCAACTCCAGGCAGTACTGCTGTGTCTGTCCGCCTCCCAGGTGCTGGGGTTACAGAGGTGCTCTGCCATGACTGCCTGATGCACATGCTTTTTGGTGCTGATACAGGGGAAATCGGGGTCTCTCTATTTGGGGTTCCTGGACTCATTAATAAATAAATTTAAGAATGGACTCAGATGGAAGTACAAGGACAGCTTTGTTAGCGTGTTTTGTTTGTTTGTTTGTTTGTTTTTTTAAGAGAAAAACCACAAGGCAGGGAAACTGTAAACTGTTGCCCAGAGGAGATGAATGGAGGAGGGATGAGGAAAAGGCCATGCCATTTAAACTGGCCTTTTCCAGTTTAAATGAGGCCAGGTGTATGGCCGGCAGTCGGATGCAATGTGAGTTGGGAAGCTTGGTAAAGAAGTCCAGTATGTTTTGGGCGTGAGGGGAGCCCAAAGTGTTAAGGAAAGCATGCTTAGAAAAGAGAAGAAAAGGAAAAGCTACACTTTTCTGAGTAATTCAAGAGCAGGCAGATTTATGATCTTCACCCTCAAATGGTTGTAGTTCTGCACTAGAGGCAGGGATTCTGGGAAGGAAAATTCCAGTATCTCATTAAAGAACTAATTTCACGTATCTCTTTAGCATGGCTTAAGGTGCTCCCATCTTCCTAGGCGTGGTTCCTTAGCCAAAGTGATTAAACCAGCCCAACTGGAATATTCGTTCTGCACCCAGGCCAGAGATTCAATAGTGTTGAGGTGGAATACAGGGTCTTTTTTGTACATGCTGAACTATGGTCCCAGCAACTTTGCGGGGGTGGGTCGTGGGTGGGAGGGGGGCAGGGAGAGGGTGTCGCAAGAGGAGAGAGTGGTGCTGGGAATTGAGCTTAAAGCCTCATTCAAGATATAATAAGTGCTCTGCCACTGCACTGTGTTCTCAGCTCCCTAGCATGATCTTTTCAATGCGGATGCAGGCAGCTCTTCCAAGGGAACTGTGTTCATGGGAATTAGGGTCTCCTTTTGCTGGTTCTTAGTCTCAAATCGATTAAAAAAAAAATGAACATTCTCAGAAGGGGACTCAAAGCAGGGTAAGCCAGCAGCTGCTGGGAGGAGGTAGATGATTAAGAGGAGCAAAGTCGTGCTTTTTGAGGTAGGAAGGACAGGAATGGAAGACTACAAGAAACTGCGTGAGGGAAGGGTGGTGCTGGTGGTGGTGTGAGAATGCCAGGTGTCAGATCAATGGCTTCGATTTGGGTCAGTATGGGAAAAGGGAAGATAGAGAGTGGGAAAAGAAAACTGTATGCTTTTCCTTAACTTGGACAGGTTTGGCGAAATGATACATGTGAGATAGTTGTTAACAACCATGCAAATTAAGCCAGTAAGAGTCTTTTAATAATAGCCAGACCAAGAGTAGGCTAACACCTCTAAAATGTTTCTGGGTGCCCCTAAGTTCAGGGGTGTACCATTTTTAAAGACAAAAACCACAATGACATCAGTATTCTCAGAGGGGTTGGAATAACCTTGTAACATCTGTCTTTTTGCAGAGCTAAGCAGTATTTTCCAGACACAACACAATTTTGATTTGCACTTCCTCTAGTTAGTTTCAGTTTGTTTTAGCTTGCATAAACATTAATTATTTTGGTTAATGCATCTGGACCATGCATGGTCAGGGTCACTGATGGTCCCAAAGCATTGCCAAGGGGGATGTGGCTATTGGGGTAGGGGGTAGAAGGGTGAGAAGTGTCTAGGCGAACACAGTGAAGTTAGGACAAAATAGCATTACCTTAGTCAGTTCACTTATAAGTAAAGATCTATAAACAATTGCCTCTAGGGGAAAGGCTTTTGAGATCAAAGCACATTGCCTCATTTAAAAAATTACACTTATTTTTGTGTGTGCAAGCCAACACATGCATATAGAGGTCAGGGGATAACCTGTGGGTTCTCTCCTTCTACCATGTGGATCCAGGGGATCAAACTCAGGCCACTGGGCTTGGTAGCAAGTGCCTTTACTCACTGAACCATCTTTCTGACCCCCTTCCATCTTAAAAAAAAATTTTTTTTCATATGTATAAGCCTTCTTGAGGCTTGTTCTCCTGTGATTGATAGGCCTATTTGGATTACTCTTGGTTTTTCTTTGTAACAAGCTGCCAGCAGATGACCTGATCCTCTGACTCTTAGAATCTTCTGCCCCCTCTTCTCAAGCATCCCTGAGCCTTAGTTGTAGGGATTATGTAGTAGATATATCAGTTGATGTTAGGCCCATTCGGATTACTCTTTTTGGGTTTTTCGAGACAGGGTTTCTCTATGTAGCTTTGCGCCTTTCCTGGATCTCGCTCTATAGACCAGGCTAGCCTCGAACTCAGATCCGCCTGCCTCTGCCTCCCGAGTGCTGGGATTAAAGGCCTGCGCCACCACCCCGGCTTGGATTACTCTTAAAGGAAGAGGCAGTTGTATGTTTTTGTAGTCTCTTTTGGGCAGTTTAAAGTGCCATGTTTCCATCTTACAAAGAGAGTTCAGATTCTAGTCTCTCTCTTCCTCTCTTTCTCCTTCTCTTCTCCCACCTTCCCCCTCCGACCCTTCTCTCAATAAGGTTTCAACTATGTTACTCTGACTGGCCTTGAACTCACCAAGATCATCTGCCTCTGACCTACAAATCAATGTTTTGAAAAGATGCTAAAGTTTTAATAAATACATCTATTAAAATCTACTATATCAAGAAAACTACTTTCTACCTTTTGGGCAGCAATCCAAAAGTTTGTCAACATGCTCTCAGACTTTGTGAAACTAGATAGCATGCATTTATACTGAGGGTCCATTTGACAGTCTTTGAAATGACTGTTGGTGATCCTTTTATCTTTTGACCCATAAACCCACTTCTAAGAGTCTATTTTAAAAGCACTTCTGCCGTGAGTCTAAAGTGATATGTAGACACTCATTGCGTCATCTCTAATACAGAAAATAAAAGTAAGCCATTAGAGGAGATGTATGCTGTATAACCCAGATCTAATCACCCAATGTGAGTGTATTGGAGGGGGATAACAACATCAGACAGATCTGTTGTATGTTTACTGATAGGAAATGAATCACCGTAATAAGTGAACAGGAGCAAGCTGCAGTGTAGATATACAGTAGGTAGCTATTTTTTTGTGTAAGAAAAATACTTTTACAAAACAAAATACTAGGTATTAGATAAACTAGAAAATGTTTTTTTGTTTTTTTGTTTTTTTTTTAGGAGGGGGGTGTTGAGACAGGGTTTCTCTGTGTAGCTTTGCGCCTTTTCCTGGAACTCACTTGGTAGCTCAGGCTGGCCTCGAACTCACAGAGATTGCCCAGCTCTGCCTCCCGAGTGCTGGGATTAAAGGCATGCGCCACCAACGCCCGGCTCAAACTAGAAAATGTTTAACAAAATGTTTTAATAAACCAATTAATAAAAATAGTTACCCAAAGGGAAATAGGTAAGGTGTATTGTTGGTAACTTTTATTCTTTTTTACTCTTTGTTCTTTTGAGGGGCCTGCCAACCCAATTCCCAAATAAATACATACACACAGAAGCTTATTCTTTCTTAGGAATGCATGGCCTTAGCTTGGGTTATTTCTTGTCAACTTTTCTTAAATTATCCCATCTTATCTTTTGCTTCTGGGCCTTTTCCTTTTCTTACTTCTGTTTATCTTACTCTGACTCTGTGGCTGCCTGTGTGGCTGGGTGGCTGGCCTTTTGCGTCCTCCTCTCCTTCCTTTCCCAGATTTCTCCTCCTATTTATTCTCTCTGCATGCCAGCCCTGCCTATCCTTTCTCCTGTCTAGCTATTGGCCATTCAGCTCTTTATTAGACCAATCAGGTGTTTTAGACAGACAAAATAGCACAGCTTCACAGAGTTAAACAAATGCAACATAAAAGAATGCAACACGACTTTGCATCATTAAACAGATGTTCCACAGCATAAACAAATGTAACACATCTTCAATTAATATTCCACAACAGTAAGGGTATGAAATAGTGATAAGGAAAGAAGTTTGACTTGTGACCTTAGGCAAATGTTATACATATTCACACACAATTTTTTTTAAATCATCATAAAAAGTAAAGTCTAAAAGTAAGTGATTTTAATAACCTTAAAGTTTGCTAGGTTGGTAACACATTGATTTTTTTATTATCAAGTCTGTTATATCAAGACTGACTTATAGTAATTTTCAAGTAGTACATTTTATGCAATATTTAATAATGTATCTGCCTAGTTTAGGATCTCCTCTCTGTTTTTTATTTTTTTCTTTCTTTGCGCACGTGTGTGTGTGTGTGTGTGTGTGTGTGTGTGTGTGTGTGTGTGTGTGACTAGACTAGCCTTGAATTCTAGATCCTCCTTCCTCTACCTCCTGATTGCTGGGATTATAGGTATATGCTACTATGCCAGGCTGACTGGGTGTTTTTGTTTTTGTTTGTTTGGTTTTTGTTTTGTGGTGCTGGTTGGGGGAAAATAGCTTTCTCTTGTCTTCTGACGCCCTTGGTGTAGCTAAGAGTCTTGTATTTTTTCCTTTCTTTCATGATAATTCATTCCTTTTCTTTAAAGAGTTTTCTCTCTGTCTTTGATTTCAGTTTTAGCATATTAAATATTTTTCATTCTCCTTTGGATTCACTCATCTTGGAAACTTTTTAGGATTACTTTATTTCTACAAAATTCTTGCCCATCATATTTTCTTTCTGAGATTCTGATTAAAGACTTATTCTGTATTCTGTGTGTATATATATGTGTAGGAGCCAATGAATTTAACTACTGAGCCATCTCTCCAACTCTGTTTTTAGTTCTTTCAAAACATGTTTTATTGTTCAGCATATGTTACATCTTCCCTTTTGCACTTAAATTTACATTCCAGTATTGGTGAGTGATAATTAAATGTCATTTTATCAGGTTATTTGACTCTTCAAGTCTTGTTACTGATTTTTTGCTCACTACTCTGTTGATCATTGAGAGGAGAAAGTTGAAATCTCCAACTATACTGCAAATTTCTTTTTCTTTTCAGCTGTGTCTATTTTTTTATGTATTATGTTCTGTTAGGTGCATTGTATATTAAGATTGTAGATTAATGAAGAATCGACTTCTTTATGATTAAGTAGTACTTTCTGGTGGGTAATCCTTGTATTGTCAGTCTGCTTTCTCTAGGTTTTTTTTTTATTTTTTTTTTCTCCTGTGAAACCTGGTTACTGTTTTAGCTTGCTACATCTTCTGCTGCAGTTTTACTACTTAGTTAAGTCCAGTGAGACAGAACATATATCCAAGTTACATGATGGAGGTTTATTACTCAAAGTAGACATCAAAGGGTCAGGAGAAGCTAAGTATTCATTACCAACCAGCCCCTCAAAGCCTAGAAAAGCTGTCCAAAGCAGATGAAGTCTTGTTTATATACTGCAAGTGAGGAACTACAGAAAGCAAGCAGCTACACTGGGTTATAACGCAGTGGCAACAGTATTCATTGGACTTAAAAGCATTGAAGGATATCCTCTTTCCAAGACAACAGGAACAGGGATCTGGCTGCTCCAGTCAGCTCCTCATTTCAAGATGTTGCATCCCTAACACTTAAGAACTACAAATGAGAAAGAAATAAATGTCCAAGTTCACCCGAATAACTATCCTGATGATAACTATCATCTGTGTGTAGTATAACTATCTCGTGTGTGTGTAGTTAAGAGTAGGTTTCTGGGCTAATAGTATGTAGCTTAGCAGAGCAGTTGGATGGCATGTGTGTGGCCCTGGATTCAGTCCCCAGCATCTTAAGGAAATAATACAGGAGCTGGAGAGATAGCTCAGCAATGAACACTTGCTGCTCTTGCAGTTCCCAGCACACATCCATGGCTCACAACCATCTGTAACTGCAGTTCCAGAGGATCTGATACCCTTTTCTGGCCTCTGCATGTATTTTACACATGTGATGCACATACGTGCATGCAAGCAAAGTACTCATACACATAAAATAAAAATCATTAAATTTTTAATGTAAAGTATGCTTTTGTAGACATTACTTGAGTCTTTTGATAAACAGGGACCATGTAATTCATTCAGTTAACAGATGGACTGCAGTGATGATACTGTAAGATTGTATTACAGTAATATTATAGCAATCTTAGTTTATCTGAATATACTCTTGTGTAGTTAACAGCATGGTGTAGTTGCTTGACAATACATTTCTCACCATATCCTCATCATTATATTTACTGTATGATATGAAATGTCTTAGCTTTTTGTTAGGTTTTGTTTTGTTTGCTTATTTTTGTACTGAAAACATATGCTTTGGAAATAAAATTGAGAAGTGCGAATTTGGGATCCTCACCAAGTTGGAGAGGATAACAGTAGATGAGGCTGTGCTGGTTCAAGATTATTAGGAGTTATAATCAATAAAGAGGGTTAATCTACGTCTATATGGTCTATATTATATGGCTTTAAAGCCAATGCTGAGTTTGCTTTTGTTAACTGTTGTTTTCGTTCCGTTTTGCGCTGGGTATCAAACCTAGGACTTTCTGGCATGTTCTTCCACTGAGGTATGCTCCTAGCCATAGCATCTGTCTATTTAAATGTTTATAAGGCAGGATTCGAATCACAAATTTCCCATTTAGAGTGTGTGACCATGAATAAAGTCACAGTAACACTGAATGCACTAGAACTGATATGGTAAATGTTATAGGTTCTTGGTCTCTTCCAGAACCAAATAAGAGCTCATACAGAAGCTGACAAGTCTTTGAGTTTGATAAGGGCTCTCTTCTTGGGGCTCAGAAGCTATTTATTTGCTTCAGGAAAGAACTCAACTGATTGTCTTTAGCCCAGCTTCCTCTTTCGAGACATAGCTGCAAGTGTTACAGCTCTGAAGGGAAAGGAATCCTGACTTGTCGGCTATACCTACAGCTGTGAAGGGAGGTATCCCGGATACCTATAGCTTGTTGAGAAGTCAGGCCATATCTGAAGCTGAGGTGCAATGGGGAGAATCCCTGCAGGATGTAACAGTCTTGCTCCTCTCGGAGCCATTACAGCTAAGCTCTGCTCCACCCCTCCCCTTAAGGTAAGGGAGCTTCCCAGCAGAGAGATCCCTTTCTTCTCAGCTCTGGCCCAAGATGTTACTTTTTGTGCTTCACTGTGCTAAAGGAGAACCCCCTGCAGAAACGTAGCAATCTGTTCTCCTCTTCCCCAAGAGAGCTTCCCAGCAGAAGTAACCCTTTCTTCTTCTGCTCTGCTCCCAGGGGAGTTTCCAAGTAGAGACTCTACTCCTTGCCAGCAAAAGATCTTCACCCAAAACTCTTGTAGGAAAGAGATTTATTTGGGAAGGGGGAATCCATTAGAGTGGCTGCCTCTATCAGGGTGGAAAAGGACAGCTGATAACTGAACAGACAGAGAGGCTTATATAGGGCTTCCTAGGGGTGGGGGCTTTCAAGGGGGAAGATTTGCATGGAGAGAATTGGTCAGAATTCGATCCCCTTGAGCTTGGACAAGCTCAGATTGGCTAGATTTTATTCTCAGGGATTGGTTGGTTTTCCTGCTCCAGGACTGGTTGATTTAGTGGGTCAGGGTCAGATTTGGCTCTGGTTCCAGGGCCAAAGTGTATTTTTTTGGTTCTGGTCAGAGCTAAAGTGTTTCTTTCACTGACTTGGTTTTCAGGGCCAAGGTATAGGAAGATGGTTATGGGAGCACATCACCCCTCTGGAGGTGGTCCTAGGACAATAGAGCTGACAAATGAGGTGGACTAAAGTCTCATGCAATAGCCAGCTTTATTCAGAGGATCAGACAATTTTTATTCTGAGGGTTAACAACGGTCATGAGTAAAGTTCTCATGAGTTCAAGCTGTATACAATCACAAGGTCAAGTTGCACCTGTCAAAAACATGTTTTTGCATAGAGGCATATAAAGGATAGTTTAAACGGTTAATTGATTAACAACAGCAAGCAGTAATGAGTGATCTGAAGAGAACTCACTCCTGTCCGCTACACCTGGGAGGAGCACAAAGACACAGTCCAAGAACAGTTTTGGTTTAGTTTGGTTTTGTAAGACTGTTTCATGTTGAAACAATTACAGACTTACAGGACATCACAGTACTATATTTTACATAATGGTTGTGTCTTCCATAACCGTAATGCAATATTAAAGTCAGAGAATTGACATTAGTATGGTAGTGTATGAAGTTGGGTTCCGTTTCCTCATATGTGTATAGATTTATGTAACCACTGTCAGTGCAAAATGATCACTCTTCTTTAAAAGAATTAGGAAAATTGGGCATGGCGGAACATGTCTGTTACCTCAAGACAAGTGGGAGGTGAAGGCAGGAAGGTCAGGAGCTCAAGTTCATTCTCAGCTGCTTAGTGACTTCAAGGTCAGCCTGGAGAGAACCTGAGGGGAGGGTGACTTTAGACTTGACATGGTGGCACTTGCCTTTAATCTCATCATTCTGGGAGGCATCTCTTTTGAAGCCAGCCTAGCTATGTTGTGGGATGTCTTTCTGTATGCTGTGAATATATGCTGTTCCCATTGGTTAGTAAATAAATAAAGCTGCATTGGCCTATGGCAGGGCAGGATGGAGCCAGGCGAGAAAACCAGGAGAGATACTGAGAGGAGAAAGAGTGGGAGAAGACACTGAACTGCCCTCCAAGGAGCAACCTGTAATGGGATGCAGGGAAAGCCACGAATACGTGGCGATACATAGATAAGTAGAAATGGGTTGATTTAAGATGAAAGAGCTAGCTAGCAAGAAGCCTGCCATTGGCCATACAGTCGGTAATTAATATAAGCCTCTGAATGATTATTTTATGAAGGGCTACAGGACCTTGGGGCCAGGTGGGACTGGAGGAACTTCTGCTACATAGCTACATATCAAGTATCAACATATCAAGACCCTGTCTCAAAAACCAAAATGAAAAAAAAACTAAAACATCTCACCTCAGGTAGAGCATGGTGGAAACAGAGAAACAGTTTTACTAAAGTGTACATGACAAACCAGTGAGTTTAATTGTGGTTACTTACAGGAGCATGGGCTACACATGAAGAAAATGTCTCTTTCTCAACCACTGTTAACTGCTTATAATCTAAGGGAGAGGAGGGGCCTTGTCACACACATTTGAAGCAACCATTAACTGTCTAGCAATCTGGGGTGGGGTCAGTGGTAGGGCCTCAAGAGCTCCTCCTAGCAACCTTTAACTATGTAAGTTTTGGCTAATATTATATATTAATCATATGTTTAATTAAGGGCTTCGTTTCTTAGATTCAGCAGAACAGTTTTTTAATTACTTATATTTCTTTTCTATTTTTGGGAGACGGGGTCTCACTGTGCAGTACTTGCTGGTCTGGAGCTTACTATGTAAACCAGGCTGGCCTTGAACTCACAGATCTGCTTGCCAACTGCTGGAATTTAAAGGCTAACACCACTATACCTGGAAATTACCTGTATTTCTGAAAACATTTTTCCTTTTGATCTTGCTTTTTGTTTGTTGCTTAAGAAGTTTTTTCTTACTCTGAGTTCACAAGTAATTCTCTGTTGCTATGAGAATATATGGTTAGGTTTCCCTTTTAAACACACACACACACACACACACACACACACACACACACACACACACATCCCTACCTGAGATAGTCAATTTACAAAGAGAAAATACTTGTTAGGTATGGTGGCACTCGGGAGGCTGAGGGAGGAGACTAGGGGATATAGCCACATAGATTTGGCTCACAGTTTTATAGATTTCAATCCATGGTAGATTGTCCCCATTGCCTTGCACCTATGGTAATATAGAACATCATGGTGGAAATATGTAGCAGAATAAAAGTCACTCATCTACCTCATCAGCAAGTGGGAATCAAGAGGAAGAAGTCAGGGTCATAAAACATCCTACAAGCTGGGCGGTGGTGGCACACGGCTTTAGTCCTAGCACTCAGGAGGCAGAGCCAGGTGGATCTCTGAGTTCGAGGCCAGCCTGGGCTACAGAGCGAGTTCCAGGACAGGAACCAAAACTACACAGAGAAACCCTGTCCTGGAAAACAAACAAACAAACAAGTAAGCAAATAAATAAGACTTCCTACAAGGGCACTCTCCTAATGACTATGACTTCCTACTAGGCCTTATCATGCAGTCTCACCACTTTTGTTGTTGTACTTTGGGGCAGCCATTAGCTATCCAGCTACAGCAGGTATTTTTTTTATTACACTTTGATCTGTGGTTGTGGAGGTGCCTGTTCCACATTGCACATGTGGAAGTCAGAGGATAACTTGGAGAAGGCAGTTCTTTCCATCTTCTGTGTTGGTCCCAGGGATAAAACTTGTGCTATCAGACTTGGTGACAAACATCTCTATCCACTTAGCCATCTCACCAGCCAAATTCTAAAGTGCGTGCGTCCTTCCTTCCTTCCTTCCTTCCTTCCTTCCTTCCTTCCTTCCTTTCTCTCTTTTCTTTTTTCTTTTCTTTTCTTTTCAATTTTAAGATGAGGCCTCACTATGTAGACTAGGTGGTCTCACAGAGACCCATCTACCTCTGTCTCTCTAGTGCTGGGATAAAGTGCTTGTACCATTATGCCTGGCCAATTTTAAAATTTTTAATCTACTCAGATAATTATTTTTGGGGTCAGGAAGAGTAGGGATTTAATTGTGTCCTCTTTCCTGAATGAATAATAGTTGTTTTTAACAAAATCTCAATCGTTCAATTTTATCAGTAAAGACTCAGGAGCCAGATGCTGGGGGTGAAAGCCTGTTAGTGCAAGAGAGGCAGAGAAATACCCAGCTGACCTTCCTCCTCAGCCAACATCCCAGAAGCTTCCTCCTCCTCCTCCACCATCTCAGACAAGATTCTCAAACTGAATGTCCCTCCCTTCTGCTTTCTGTGCATCTCTCTATCAGTCCTCCTGACTCCCTCTCACTCTGTATGGTTTTCTCCTATGTTCACTTCCTGTCAACTGGTTGACAACCTCTTGACTTATGGTTGTCTTTATTTAATCCTGTTTGCAATATTCAAGCAGAAAGCTCTTGGATTAAATGTGTTAAGCCACATCACAAACTAGAAACAGGTTTTTCCAGTAAATAACGCAATCTCGGGGTTCACAGTGTGATCAAATATACTGCAATGCCCCCCCTTTTTGTTCAAATAAAAAGGAAGAGTTTTAACTCTAACACAGTAAAACTATTTACCATAATGAAGCTGTTTCTTCCAAGGTTTCCACTGTGTCCAGCTTGGTTGTATTTGGCAATCTTAGGATTAAGTGTTTTTGAATTTAAAGTTCTGTAATATGTTGGTCAGTCTCATGAACGCAGTAGTTTTAATGTCCTGAGAAGTTTGTAGTCGAAAACCAGTCTGGAGCCATGATTTCAGGCTACTCAGCTGGAGGTAGTAGGCAATACCACTTGGCCAATTTACTCTTTTTTTCTTGGGTCATTTTCTCTTGATGATCTGTCCTTTTTCTTCAGATGTTTTCACTTGTTCAGTGGTCTGTGGATTCCTTAGTTGGATGCTTTTAATCTCCTGGAAAGATAAAAGCAAAACATCCCAACTCTAACTCTAGGGTTGGAGGTTCCTTTTTTGGCAGGTTATATCTTTCCTAGGGCAAAATATTTTTTGGCAACAGAAAAAGTATTATCTTTCAACTTAAAAAGTCTTTTGAAATTTTGAAACTAAATATACCTTAGTATATATGGATAAATATACCTATATTCTCCTTCTCTTTATATATAAGTTCAAGGTTTAAATGTGTTTATTTTTAGATCACAAAGGACATTGGTAAATATTGGTGGACTCTTTTTTGCTTTATGAAGAGTCCCGAGTTGCCAGTTCACCAATAAATATGATATTCATAATTAGGGTATTATCTGGTTCAATATTAGGGTTGCAGGCTTACTGGCAGTCACAAAAGCTGCTCTTTGTTCCTGTCCCCACTGGAAATGAGCTACCTTTCTACTAACCCTGTAGAGAGTTTTTATAACAATGTGTAAATATGGTATGTGATTTCTATAGCATGAAAACATACCAATTAGGAGCTATATCTGAGTTTTCTCCATGGGTAGTGGGATTAAAGACGTCCACCGCCACCGCCGCTGCCTTGTTCACTGTAACTCTAGAATTTAGAAAACAACTAATTTATAGAGGTTCATCTGTCTCTACTGGAATTAGAGGCATGGACTACCACCTCACTGCTCAAATATTTAGTCTTAGCTCCAAATCACTCCACCTCTTAGAGTTTTTAGAAAACAAGTTTGAACTGTAGTAATCCTTTGAATTTACTTAAAATATTTTTAATACCACAACAAAAATATTATTTTTATTTAAAAAGAAAACTCCAAAGCTGATTCCAAGATGGTGTGGACCATGTGGCAGTCTACAGTCTAACTTTCTAACATGGAATTAAGACATGTGGTTTAAGAACCATTTCACACCAGTAAGGCAAGTGTGCCTTTGTTAAATTATCATTAAAAAATATTATTATATTTTTATTTTTTCCATACTTGATCATATGAAAGGCATTTGTTTGTCTTTATAAGTTAGTCTGGATTGAATGACCAAGCTGTCTGATGAACTATCATCTCTCATTATTCAGGAGGTCTCTCCTGTTTGAATCTAATCTTTATCAATCTCAATGTTATCTACAGCTTTTCTTCTCCTGTGGAAACAAAGGCAAAACCTCTTCTCCAACCTAACACATATCCCAGTTTCCATTCTGAGGTTAACACACCTTTAAAATATACAGGTTTAATTCAGTTCTTTTCTGGTATCCAATGTCTCTCTGCAGCTGTTGTTCCTTTTTCACTAGCATTTAAAAAATTCAAAGTTAATAAAACACTTGAGGGAGAATCCAATTAGTTCTTTTTATAAACTGAAGTCTCTTGCTTTGGGGATATTTGTTGTTAATTTCTGCCAAAAAAAAAAATTACTGCAAGCTCTTTGCCAGTGTTCATTTTCTGCCCATAATAAGGCAATTTCAGCATTAGTAAAAGGTACCACAATTTCTGCTGGGTCTGTTCCTGCTAATTGATGAAGTCTCATTTTTCCTTTCAGAATCAATTTAGAAACCTTTTCTACATAGGTCTTTAATCTTTTCTTTTTACTCTGTGTGCTAAAAATATCTATTCTAAGATATTATCTTCTCTCTGCACAAGAATTCCTGTTGGAGATTGAATAGAAGGCAGAGTAACTGAAATGTGATCAAGCTTTGGATCCAAGTAATCCACATGTGCATCCTGTAGTTTCTTTTCTACCAGATCCAATTCTTTCTCAGCCTCAGCTGATAGTTTTCTTGGACTATTTTAGCCCTTTTCACCTTGTAAGGTTTGAAATAAATTAGTTAGCTCTTGAGTAGTTAATCTAATTGTGGGCTGTAGCCAGTTACTTTCACCCCAAAATTTTTGAAAATCATTAAATCTCTCCTGATTTGTCCCTTCTGTATCCGAATTTTCTGTAAACCTATTTTATATCCTAAATAATTGATGGAACCTCCTCTTTGTATTTTTTCAGGAGCAATTTAATCTCCATCAAGGCAAAATTCTCTTCACTTCATTAAACTTTTTTTTCCCTAAGGTATCGTATCTGAATCAGCCAGTAAGATACTGTCCATATAATGATAAATTTTAGGCTGAGGAAACTGTTTACAAATTAACGGCTGTTGTACTAAATATTGAGACAAGGTGGGGCTATTTAACATTCTTTGTGGAGGAACTTTCCACTGATACCCTTTAACAGGTTGTACATTATTGTAAGTAGGCACTGTGAAGATAAATTTTTATCCTCTTCTTGTAAAGGTATAGTAAAAAAGCAGTCTTTTAAATCAATCACTATAATAGACCACCTTTTAGGTAATAAAGAAGGGAAGGGAATTCCAGGATGTAGAGAGCCCATGGCTGAATCACCTTATCCATGGCTCTTAAATCTGTTAACATTCTCCATTTTTCCAGATTTCTTTTTAAATGACAAATATAGGAGAATTCCAGGGACTAGTCAGTTCTTCATTTTGTTGAGCATTTAGCTGCTCCTGAACCAGCTGTTCTAGTGCCTGTAATTTTTCTGATGTCAAAGGCCATTGTTTTACCTACAGGCTTGTCAGTTAACCATTTTAAAGGTAGGTCTGTTGGTACCTTTGAAAGATCAGTAGCTGTTGTGCCCTGTTTATGTACAATCTGAACAGTCTTGATAATTCCTTTTAATATTTTTTTTAAGATTTATTTATTCATTGTGTATACAGTGATCCACCTGCAAGCCAGAAGAAGGCATCAGATCTCACTACCATGTGAGTGCTGGGAATTGAACTCAGGACGTCTGGAAAAACAGCCAGTGCTCTTAACCTCCAGCCTCCCTTTTATTATTTTTTTTCAGAAGCATTCTTTTATGGTTTGCTTCTGAGATTGGAGGAATGTTAATCTGTTTTTCCATTGCTGCAAGCAAATCACATCCTCCATAAATTCATGGCTATATTAGCCACATATGGCTTTAATTTTCTTATTTGTCCTTCTGGTCCTATACACTTGACCCATCTTACACTTTCTTTTACCCGAGATAAAGTTCCAATCCCTAGAAGCTACATATTTACCTCCTGAAGAGGTCAATCTGGAGTCGGAGATATTGGTGAAAGTTTTGTGACTTATCTGCTCCCATGTCTACTAAACCTTCAGTTTCAATGCCATTTATTTGTATTTTTAGCTTTGATCTCTGATCATTTGTAGCACTTTGCCAAAATACTTGTTTTCTGGTCTCTCCTGAACTTTTTATTTAGAAGCTGTTCTATCCTTGATTACATCCAGAGCAGTGTTGTTTTTAACAACAGGCATAAGTCTTTTAATTGCTCTATGGATGAGTTTCTCTGATGCTGGCAGGGAACGATTGAACCAAATTTGATATTGGGGCTTACAGGAGGCCCTTCAGGACATTTCCCCATGGCAAAGGGTTACTTTGCTTGTCCCTTGTTGATCTGCATTTATTAGTCCAGTGCCGGCCTCTGCCACACCTTTTATATATTCCAGAAGGCTGGGGCCTTCTGCTTGAATTACGTCTAGACACTAGTCTAAACACTGTTTCTAGGAGCACCTTGCCTATACTCCCTTTTCATATGACTTGGTCTACCACATTTTGATTTTTCTTGATATTTTTTGAAAGCACTGCTCATATCCAGGTATCATCATTAAAAGTATGGGGTCCAATATCAACTGTATTTCGGACCCATTCTTCTATGGGTGCTGATCTTGCCTTTAAAGGCCTAACACCCTTTTGCATTCTAAATTAGCATTTTCAAAATCGAAAGATTTGATTAATGTGGGGCATTTACCCACCAACCCCACAGCTCCCCAGAGTTTTCTTGAGTGTGAGCAGCAGGAAATATTAGATAGAAGGATTTATTGCCAAGAATATTGCAGAGATAAACAGATAGAGAATAAAGGATAGCCTCGAGAGGGCCTGGAACCTTTTCCAAAGGGCCCTGACTGTCTCTGCCCCAGGGTTTTTATAGAGACGCCAAGGGGTGGAGCAAATGACCTCCTCTCCCAGCACAGCCAAGTGCAGACCATCTCAGACACCTGCACTCAGGCCCGTGGTCCTAAGCATCCTCTATGCGGACCTACTGGGTAAAGCCACGAGGAGCCCGAGAACGGGCTCCCACAGATTAATATTTGTCTGGCTTCTGAATCTATTCTATTTACAGTTGAGATCATTTGTAAAAAATTAGTGAAGATTCTTTTGGGCCTTGTATAATTTTAGTAAATTACTCAGACCTCTTCCCTGATTCTTAACATTGTCCCAAGCACTTAAAGTTGCTAAACAACATAGCACCAAGGTGTGATCATCAAATTCAATCTCTTTGTAACTCAGCATATTGACCTTCACTAGAAACTTATCTTGGGAAGTGTTGATACCTCTAGCACCATTTCTTTGTTCTATGGCTCTAGCTTCCTCTTTGCACCATGTATACCAGTGTAACTGAGGACCCCCTTCCAGTATCATTGCTGTCAAATCTTTCCAGTCTTGGGGGATAATTCTCTTCAGAGTTGCCCATGAATTTAATATCTGCTTCACAGAGGGTAAATGCATACTATATGAAGCAACTGCTTCCTTAAATTTACTTAAGTCTAACATTTCTATAGGATTCCTTTTAACTTCTTCATAACCTTGTAGATGCCTACCATCTTCTGGTCTTTCTTGTATAGCAACTGGATAAACAAAGGTTGGTTTTCTAACAAACTTGATCCTCCCCTTTCAGTTTTATCATGTGGTGGCATGGTAGGTTCTTTCTAAATTCCTCTGTGTCTAAATTCCTCTGAGTATTTTTCTTATTTTCATTTATTTGTAAGTCTTTCTGAGGCTTGTATCTTATCAATCTACTTTTCATATTTGGCACAAGAAAACCACTGTGGCTATTAAGGATCAAATATGAATTACTAGACTGATAGTAATTATAATTGATATTATGCCAACCTCAGTTTGTTTGAAGTACATGGAGTCTTCAGCAATAGGGACTGACCTTCAATCTCTATACTGCAACCAAGGGCAACAGCAATAACATGTATTATTTGGAGAGTGTCTTGTATTCCCCTTAATGACAACTCAAAAACTGGTTTCTCGTGCCTAGTATTAGAGTTTTGTTAGATAACCTATGGCTCGTGTGGAAGAGCATAATCAGTTTAAATGGTAAAAATGTACACATGTGTTTAAATTTTTAATTTGCATCTGTTGAGGATCAGACTTAGATTCTCACATGTGTGAAATTTCAGATGGATTTTTAAGAAATTTTTTAAATTTTTTAACTTACGTGTATGAGTGTTTTGCCTGCACGTGTGTCTGTACACCACTTATGTGCAGTTCCCACTGATCTCAGTAAAGGTCATTGGATCCCCTGGAACTGGGGTTACAGATGGTTGTGAGCTGCCATGTGTGTGCTGGGAATTGAACCTAGGTCCTCTGGAAGAGCAGTCAACTCTTTAACTGCTGAACCATCTCTGCAGCCCTAGGATTTTTGTTTGTTTGTTTGTCTGAATATACATAGATAAAATTGGCCTTTGGATTCCTTTGTGTTTGTTTTTATGCATTTCACTGTACAAATATATTTATATCAGTCACTTTTTTCGCTGCTATGACAATACCAGATATTTAAGAGGGAAAGAGCATTTATTTAGGTTCATGATTTCAGATGTTTCAGTCTTTGCTCTGGTGACTCTGGACCTGTGGTGACATAGGGAGCATTTAGAGGAGACTGTTCCCCTCATGTGGACAGCAAGTAGTAGCGGGACTGGGGGCCAAATATAATCAAGACATGTATCCACTAACCTATTTCCTTTAATTTCCCAAACACCCAAAAATAGTGCTGCCAGATAAGCCTTTAGGGGACATTCAAACCATGAGTATCGGAAAATCTTGGAGTTTCCTTAAGTCTATATTAGATCAGTACATTGTATGTATTATATTTATCTATGAGAGAGGACTTTCCGCCATAGAAAAGTCTGCATCTGTTCAAGGAAAACACAAAATAATGTGGAAGCTTTAAACAGAGATGATTGTAATTCCTCCAGAAATTCTGATTCTGTAAGTCTGGAGAGATCCAGAGTTTCTAGTTCTATAGAAAACATATGTGACATTGGGGTGCAGGGATGACCCATCAAATACACAAAGAACACAAACTACTTAGGTTTGCAAAACAGTGATAGAGAAGTTGCTGATCAGTAAAAGCAAAAGCCATTGGACATGCCAGTTAAAATTAAAAGGGCTTTTGCAACATTTAGTGATTTAGTATATATAGTATATATACACACACAAATCCCTTATAAATTTAGAAAGCAAATATGAACTTTAAAATGTTAGGAATAAAAACCCCCTCCGTTTACAGTTTAAATGAGATGTGGTGGTCTCAGTATATTAAACTTCAAATTCAATTTTGTCTTTCCCAGTTGGAGTCATTCGATGCCCCGTGTGCAGTCAAGAATGTGCTGAAAGACACATCATAGACAACTTTTTTGTGAAGGACACCACTGAGGTTCCCAGTAGTACAGTAGAAAAGTCTAATCAGGTAAGTGTAAATTCAAGCCTTCACTACCTATGATGAAGCAGCTTAAATGCTAGAGGAGTCTATAGAAAAAGCCAAGCTTTAGAACATAAATAGACAAAAACTATATCTTTTTAAGTTATGAACAATAGTGAATAGTGCCAGTATAGAACCCTGTGATTTTATCATCATGTTTCTGTATGCTACAGAGAAACCTTTTGCTTCTATTTAGCATTATTTAATTTCTTTGTACTGAGTTATTGGGTGTTGAAATTGTTACTTTAGTCTTTTTTTTTTCTTTTTGAAAAGATTTCTTTTTCTGTGTGTTGGTGTTTTGCCTGCATTCCAGGAGGCATACTACATGTGTGCAGTGCCATGTATGCATATGGTGCACATGTCTGTGCACACTTGATGGCTATAATAAAATTAGAGGACAACTGAATGAAGTTGTTTTCTCCTTCCATTTTTATGTGTAGTCTGGGAATCTAAGGTCATCAGGCCTGCAGTGTTGGACAGGAAGCAGCTCTACATGCTGAGCTGTCTCTCATACCCAGAAGTTTATATGTTTAAGAAAGAAAGTCTTGTGTTTGTGGTGTTGCTTGAACACGTTGGTCAGTAGCATTGTCCAAGGTGCTGAATTTTGATGTGCAACAACATCTTCTTTTTCACCCCTTTAAGCTTAAATATAGATACTTTATCCATAGGGAGAATCTATGGTCTTCTATCATGGGATGGCCCTGTTAAGGTGAATTCCCTTGCATATACCAAGTATAGAAAACTTGTGGACATGTGAGTTTTAATTCATTAGTGTCTCCTAGATAGTTTCTTTTATTTGTAACAGAAGATCCAGGAAAGAACTAAATCTAATTCTAGTTCTAGTTAGGAAAAAATTATTAATTTTGTCTGTTGGGAATTCTTTTTTTGATCAGTGACTAGTTTCTGTGCTCCCCCCACCCTTTCATTTTCAACTTTCTTATTCCTGAGGTATAACTACAGGGATTTAGGGTTTACTTTATTTATAAAGAACTTATTTGATACTAATTAAAATTCTGTTGTTTTAACAGTAGCCATATTGCTCCCCAAAGGCCACATTGGGTTTGCTGCAGGGGATAAACTATCTCCTTGTGAAACCAGCTTTACCTAATGGAATTGGCTGTGGGTTTACCTTAGGTGTAGTATGTAGATGCAGGAGACCCTGGGCTCATTGGCCTGCTCTAAGGATAAAAATATAGAAACTGATTTTGGAGACTCTGAGTTGATCGTTTTTCTAGGCACTTACTTCCTACCTTGCTGAGTGTTTTGTTTTGTTGTTTTGTTTGTAATAGACTGTTGCCATGCAGTCCAGGGTGGCCTTGAACTCACAGTCCTCTTGCTTCCCTCCCAGGATTACAGGTATTACCCTATTTTGCATTTTATATTTTGTTTCACTTACCAGAGATCTGGAGTGGTGCATATTAGATATTCCTCATTCCTTTTTGTAGCCTACAGTGGAAGATTAGAAATTTAAGTGGTATCCTTATAGACACAATAATTGAACTCAAGGGGATATCCCTAGATCTAGCAAAAACCCTACAGAATCAGAGGAAGAGAAGTGGCAGATGGGATCCAGAGTGGCATTGAGAAAGCAAAGAGGATTGACAGATTGTACAAGTAATTAGTAACATTGGGAAGCATTTTTCCACAGTGTGAAAAAAGGTGAAGATGATAAGCCTAAGAAAAGGCAGATTTTGGGTTCTTGCAAATAACAGATATTTGGAATTTGGCCACTATTGGGATTAACCCATGGAGTCTATTTAGTGGTCAAAGGAATTTATTTGGGGGGTTAACTCATAAGACAGAATAAGAGAATTTCTCGCAGGATCCTGGAAGGGTGAGGCATGATCCATCGCAGTTCTCTGGCGAGCTCTGCCCTGGTCTGTTCCAGCACCTCAAACCACAAGGTAGCAAAGTGAAGAGAGAGCCAGGTTCATACATCCTAGGTCTTAAGGGTCCCCAATGGCCATGTCCCAGGAGCATGTATCTCAAGGTCATAGGCAGGTATAGCAGCTACCTACTACCTTACTAGGGGTGGTGCTCCAGGGCATGGCTCAAACAACCACCCACTGTAGGCAACTTCTGAATTATGTGCATTTTTGTTTCCAACTACAAAGATTCCTAGTGTTGCCACTATCTACACCATTATACCAGCTAGATACATACACTAGATACTCTCTCTTGTTCATGTCCCATACCCAGTGCACTCTCCAAACTTATTTCAATTCCTAAATCTCCCATTCTGTTCTCATCTTCACTTATACTAACCTTCATTCAAATTACCTTACGTGGGAATGCTTTGCACTTATCTATTCTGTTCTTTGCATTGCAGTAATAGTGATTTTAAAAATGTAGGTCTATCCATGCCTTTCTTATTTAATCTTTCTTCAGAGAAAGACCACCATTGTCATGTGGCCTTCCTTGATCTGACCCCTGCCTGCCTTACCACTAGTTCCTTCTCTTGCCAATCTCCCCCTTGATTCCTATACTAAAATGCTACTTGCTTTCTTTCAGTTCTTTAAGCCTGCCATGCTCTTCTTGCATTTTTGTTTGTGCTATTCTCTGACTAGAAGGCTTTTCATTTAGTAGCTTTCATAGCTTGGCGTTGATGAAGTCTTTTTTTAGGAAGAAGCTTTAACTGGGTAAATCCTGTGTCTCCATCATAAGCACTGACGACTTTTTGTACATTTCCTTTTATTAGCACTTCTTAACAGCTTGAGCATTATAATAATGTGTCTTTCCCACTTAATCTTAAGAAGAACTCAGTAAAATATAATCACTGCCCTCAATTTAACGATGAGTTCTGTATCCTGCTCAACACCATTGTTGCAGTTATGGCTTCTATTGCTTTGATAAAACACCATGACCCAGAGTAAGGTGAGAAAAGGGTTTATTTCCACTTGAAATTCTGCAACACAGTTCATTGTCAAAGGAAGTAGTAGCAGAAAATTCAAGGTTGGAACCTAGAGGCAGGGACTGAAGCAGAGCCCATGGAGGAATGCTACTTCTTGGCTTGCTCAGCTTGCTCATATAACCAAGAACCACCCACTCAGAGATTTCACTGCCCACAGTGAGGTGGTCCCTTCCCTACATTAATTCTTAATCAATACAACACCCCACAGAATTGTCTGTAGGCCAATCCTTTTTCTTTTCTTTTTTCTTTTCTTTTCTTTTCTTTTCTTTTCCTTTCCTTTCCTTTCCTTTCTTTTCTTTTCTTTTCTTTTCTTTTCCTTTCCTTTCCTTTCCTTTCCTTTCTTTTCTTTTCTTTTCTTTTCTCTTTTCTTTTCTCTTTTCTTTTCATGTTTCATTTTATGTGTATAGGCACCTTGCCTGCATGCATGTCCATGTACCACATGCATGTAGCACCCACTCAGACCAGAAGAGGGCACTGGATCCCCCCAGAACTACAAACAGCCCTAAATTGTCATGTGGGTGCCATGAACTGAACCCAGGTTCTCTGGAACAGCAGCCAACATTCCCAACCACTGAACCATCTTTCCAGCCCTTCTATTCTATAGCTCAATCTCATGGAGGCATTTTCTCAATTAAGATTTCTTCTTCCCAGGCTGGAGACATGGCTTAGTGGTTAGGAGCACTGATTTGTTCTTCGAAAGACTTGGGTTCAATTTCCAGAATCCACATGGTGGTTCACTACCATTTGTAACTCCAGTTCCAGAGGATCAAATATCCTTTTCTGGACTCTCCAGGCATTGCATGCTTGTGCTACACAGATATATTTGCAGGCAAAATATCCATATACATAAAAATAAATAAAATAAATGACTTAAAATAGTCTCTCTTCCCAGATGTGTCTAGGTTTGTATCAAGTTGACAAAAACCATACAGCCCAACTATTAAGCTAATTAGTGGGTTGACTTGAATTTGAACTTGTTCCTCTATCTAAGAGGATTGTGTCATAAGGACAGAGACTATGTTTACTTTTCCTTATTATTGTATACTCAGTACCTAGCCTTGTGCTTGGAATGACTAGTATATTGAACTATGAAAAATGTAATTAAAATTACTTTGAAAAAATACCTATTTTTACTTTATTTGTAAGAGTGTTTTGCCTGCATGTATGTATGCATATGTACAGCAAGCATTCCTGGTGCCCTCAGAGGCCAGAAGAGAGCATTGGAGTCACTGTAACTGGGTTACAGATGGTTGTGAGCTGTCATTTGGGTGCCAGGAACAACCAAGTGTTGTCTACAACTGCTCTTAACTGCCGAGCCATCTCTCCAATTCTTAATCTTTTTAAGATTTATTTTTGTTTTATTTATATTTATTTTGTGTGTATGGGTGTTTGTATGTATGTATATATGTGCACCATGTATATTCCCGGTGCCCACAGAAGCCACAAAAGGATGTCAGATCTCCTGAAACTGGAGTTACAGATGGTTGTAAGTGATTATATGGGTGCCTAGTATATCAGTCTAAAGGCTAAGGAGAAAATGTATTTAAATAATCTTTGTCCAGTCTGGTGTTGCATACCTTTAATCCTAGACTTCAGGAGGCAGAGACGGTCAGGTGTTAATGAGTTGAAGGCCAGCCTGTTCTAAATAGTGAGTCTCAGGCTAGCCAGGGATACATAGTGAGACTTCATCTAAAAGACAATTCTTATGCATAATGTCTTCATTTTATATGTATATAGTTTAATACATACTTTCAATTTAAACTTAGAATAATATAAGAAAGCTGATAGTCTATTTGGTTGGTATTTTATTCTTTTTAATATTTGTCAACAATTGATGTGACCAGATCCTTTTCTTGTTAGGTGTGTACAAGCTGTGAAGACAATGCAGAAGCCAATGGGTTTTGTGTAGAATGTGTTGAATGGCTCTGCAAAACGTGTATTAGAGCTCACCAGCGGGTGAAGTTCACCAAAGACCACACAGTCCGGCAGAAAGAAGAAGTATCTCCAGGTAATGAATCTGCTTTCTGCTCTTCTGCTCTCTCTCGGAACTGATTTTTACATTTCCTATACTGACTTGTTTTGATACAGCTATAAATATTACATGCACTTTAAAATAGCTTTTTAATACAAAGAAGTCAACATTCTAATTGAAATTGTACTTAGAATTGCTGATAAGTATGAATTATATATTGAATCTTACCTTAATTTATATTCCCAGCTCTCCTGTTTCTGTAAATTCAATTTGGTGTGATCAAACCAGAAAAACAAAAAAACAAAAAAAAAAAAAAAAAAAACTTTGCTCTTGTTAATCCCACTGAGAGTGAAGACCATTACATTAAATTCTTTGGTCAAATTATGTGAACTTTATTTTCTGGCAGACAGGGCTATCTCCCTAAAGTGGAGTTTGAGAAAGTAGCCTCAAACACAGAAGAAGGGTAGGGTTATATAGCCCAAAACCTGCAAGACCAAGGGGGTTTTCAAGGGTTGGGGAATGTTCAGAGGAATTGTGGTTATGTGGGAACTTTGCTAAACATTTCAGAATTATTTGGCATCTAATCAGGTTCCCTTTAAGGTGAGCATCAGACTCCTCCATAGCGTGGGGAGCATGTCAGATCCAGAAACAGGTGAAAGCTGGTCAGTCTGAACGTTTCAGCCCACAGAAATCAACTTGTTCTGACCTAGAACAAAATGGCTTCCATCCTTAAGATGGAGTCAGGCTGGTCATCACAACCAATGAACCAGCTCTCTTCTCCAGCCCCACTTAGCATAATTTTTTAAGAGCTCATACGTATTATTGTTCTTTTGCTTAAGATTTGTTTTCCTACTGTTTGTTTTTGAGTCAACCAGTGTGTGTGCCTCCTTTATGTTCTAAATTTTGCTAAGTACTAGAAATTAAAATGACAGATGTACTATAGGAGTATATAATAATGTAAGTAAATAAATAACCATAGTTGGGCCCGCTAAATTCTGTTAGAATACTTACCAAGAGTACCAACCTCAGATTTAAGGATTTAGGTTGGAGGCCAAATAACTCTAGCTACAGAAACTGAAGAGTTGCTTGAAGTGTGGACCATGAAACTTCCTCCATCGGGTCTTGGCAGTCTGGATGTTGGTATAGAAAATTGGACTTGTATAGGGTTGAGTTAGCTGGACAGATCTTACGGAAATGCAAAAGCATAAGAGATTTAACTGGATAAAGGAGGAACAAAATGTTGATTTATAGGGTGACTATTGGCTATAACTGATTAGGGGTTAGTAATACAGCCAGGATAGTAAACTAAGAAGGTTAGAAAGTAGGATTGTTGAATTGATAATTAAAGAAATAGAATGAATTTGAGCAACAAATTTTTACGACGTGGTTACGGATGAGTAGTTAAAATGAAGCAAAGGTCTCTGGCTTGTCTTATAAAGTAATTTGAATGTCCTCAGCGTGAGGAAGGTTTGGTAGCGTGTGCCTGTTATTCCAGCACTTGGGAGGAAGAAGCAGAATGGATCAGTCCCGGTGTCTAGTTACAGTCTTTCATAATCCTGTCATCTCAGTGATTCGCTCAACAGCTGAGGACTTTAAAACAGGAGCTTTGGGGAGCAGAGCAGAGGTGAGGGAACATTTCACATCGGAATCATAACAACTACCAAATTTTTCTATGGTTATTTTCTTTTTTCATTGTGAGTTTTCTATATTTTTACCATTTTTTAAACTTACATGGTAGGTTTGGTTTTATTTTTATTTATAGAAATAGCTCTTTGGGTATATTTACCCAATTACTTAATGCCCTTTAGTCCACCAATCAATTCTTTTCAATTACCTTAATTTTGTTTTAAATTCTATTACTAGAGATGGGTGTGGTGATGCACACCTTTAATCTCAGCACTTAGGAGGCAGAGGCAGCCTGATCTACATAGCAAGTTCCAGGACCCCCAGAGCTACACAATAGAGAAAAACCTGTCCCCAAAAAAACAAAACAAAAAAGGTTTTTTTATTGCTAGGACAGGTGAGCTATAGACTTGACTTGTGTTTTAGGGTAAGTGTTTGAATTACAGTTTATCACTGTTTCAGTTAATATTAAAATACTCTGTACTTGCAGAGTTTTGGAATTTTGTTTTTACTTGCTTTCTACTTGGATAGTTCTGTAAGTATGATGTATTATTAAATGTGAATTGCTGTACAGTGTGATTATTATGAACCCAAGAAGGATCACCTGGAGCTTCTGATCCTCCTGCCTTCCCATCTCAGGTGCTGGGATTACAGGCCTGAGCCAGCATGCCCTGCTTATGAGGTTACAGGGATTGAACATGGGGATTCTTTTGTGCTAGCCAGACACTCTGCCAACAGGGCTGTATCTCCAGTCTCCCCAAGAATTCTTTAAAAGAAGGAAAATTTCCCAGTTCTTTGGTTTTATTACTTTTTATTGTCAACTTTTCATTAATTCATGATAAGATAATATAAAACTATTAACTCAATTTTCCTTTCTGGCTACTTCTAAGGTTTTTCTAAGAATTTAAAATTATATAAATATTTTAGATGTCTCCAATATTTAAATTCAATAAAGTTTGCCTATGGGAGGGGGGCTTTTTTTTATGGACTGTTTAAAGATTTGTTTATACATGTACTTTTTGAGAAAGGACTGTTTAAAGATTTTTTAACAGAGCTGGGAATTTAGCTCAGTGGTAGAGTGCTTGCCTAGCATGCACAAGGCCTTGAGTTCAATTCCTAGGATCACAAATAATAAACAGGCCTCATCCTAATTTTAAAAAATTTAAAAAAAAAGATTGTTTATTGTGAATGTGTGGGTGCATGCTTGTATGCACCACACCCATGCAGTGCCTGCAGAGATCATAAGAGAATATCTGAACTGGAACTAAAGCCACAGGCAGCTTTGAGGCACCTGGTGTGGGTACTGGGTCCTCTGGAGGAGCAGCAAGTGCTCTTGACTGCTGAGTCATCTTTCCAGCCTCTGAAAGGGACAAATCAGACCAAGAAATAATAACAAGAATTGACAAGTGGGATTTCATGAAACTAAAAGGTTCCTGTTCAGCAAAGTAAACACAGAAGTAAAAAGGCTACAGCTATTAATCTGACAAAGGATTAAGACCTAGAATATACATAGGAGCTGAGGAGATGGCTTAGTAAAGTACTTGCTGTACAAGGACAAGGACCTGAGTTCAGTCACTAACATCCACATTAAAAAAGCCCAGCATGGAGCCAGGTGGTGGCAGCGAACCTTTAATCCCAGTACTTGGGAGGCAGAGGCAGGTGAATCTCTGTGGATTTGAGGCCAGCCTGGGCTACAAAGTGAGTTCCAGCACAGCCAGGGCTGTTACACAGAGAAACCCTGTCTCGAAAAATTAAAAAAAAAAAAAAAAAAAAAAAAA
>CABHPH010114855.1:0-46171 GCA_902168325.1 Peromyscus nudipes | reverse complement strand
TCTCTCACACACACACACACACACACACACACACACACACACAAGGGCATGCATGCATGTACATGCACACACACATGCACATGTTCACACAACACACAAATGGCAGATGGACACAAAACACATATGTGCACACACAAAAACACACTCCCACATGCACATGTGCACACATAAATGCACACCACAACAATAATAAATCAAATTGTAAAAGTGATGTAAGATTAAATAGATGAGCTAATTGAATTCATTTAATATTAGTATATGAATTTATGTTATAGTAAGCCTCCCTTGTGCGTAACCTAAGAAGCACTAGTTTTTCATCATTATATCTGGCGTGATACTTTTTTTTCAGAAATGAATCACACAATTTGGAACAGTATGAATAATAGAATTTATTTCATACTACATTAAAATTGTTTTATGATCTAAGAGAAAAAGTAGTAACTGGCTTAATAATTTAAAGCAAGAATATGTAATGTTCTTCCATGCTGGTGGAGTGATTTTGTACTGCAGATTAGAAAGAAGAATTACTTCCTAGTAGTTAATATGCAACCTGATACTGGCAAATTCAGATTGAACTAATTATAAATATAATTATTTGATGCCAAAGTTCTGTATATAAATCAATTTATATATGTAAATTAAGCACTAAACATTTAGGATGGACCAAGGGACACAAATAGTTGACTGTCATATATCCTTGGTCTGAAAAAAATATGATTTCATTATTCTGTTTGTGGAACAATATATTTCCCATACAGAAAAATTGTTTTTACAAAGGTTTAAAGATAATTCACTAAGTGCTCACATGTAAGGGAGAAATTTCTTTAAAGATCGCTACCTCATCTCTTAGCCTGCAAAATTAAGATGGATATCTATCAGTTTGACAACATTCGCTTTTTTTTTTGAGACTGGATTTTTCTGTGTAGCTTTGGAGCCTTTCCTTGAACTCACTCTTAGACCAGGCTGGCCTTGAACTCACAGAGATCTTCCTGCCTCTGCCTCCTGAGTGCTGGGATTAAAGGCTTGTGCCACCACTGGGCTTGACAGCATTCACTCTTAACTATTCTTCAACTTGCACCTGAGTTATCCATAAGAAAGATGATAATGGGTACAGTCATACCCTATGAATATGTTATGAGTGAATAAGGAACATGAGTTCATAAATGTGTACAGAGTACACCTGCAAACAATGTTGGATCTTTGCATGATCATTAAAATAAGTGAAGACACTATGGATCATATCTCATAGGTTAGTGATTATTCTGAAGCTCCTGAATTTGGGAAGTCACCAATATATTTCCCATACAGAAAAATTGTCACTTCTTTTGGTGACAGGTTATTGTAAGTAATATTATTTTATTTTATTCTATTCTTTTGCTCCAATTATCTGGCTCTTTCTCTCTTTTTATAGCAGTCTGTATATGTTTGCTCCTCCTATGCAGATATCCTATCACTGTCTAAAATTCTTCAATAGGAATTACTAAACATTCTCTGAACTCAGAATTGTATTAATGGAGACAGGGGAAAATAAAATACAAATAAAGTTTTACAGTGATTTTTATGAAATATGTGACTTCAATTCTTTACAGTAGTTTTTCAGTATTATTCAAGTTGTTCAAGTAACTACTGTTAACAAAACACAGAAGTCTTAACTGAATGAACTTTTATCTGATTTGTATAGTTAATGCAACATAATCCTACATCATTTTTATAGTATCTGTCATTGACAGTAGCAACGTACATAATTTAGGTTAATGTGAAGGTTAAAATAGAATTATATTGCTAGATTAATAACTTCTTAGTATTTTCATTTTCCATTAAATAACTCACATAAAGATGTGCTACATTCATATTACATAGAATAATGAATATCCTGAAGTCATGTGTATAGCAATAACTACAATCTACTTTTTGTTTTAATCATATGATGTAGAGTTCTGTCTAGAAGAGTTACAGAATTTCCATCTGAGAGACAGAACATAGTGCATTTCTGAAGTTCTGTCTGAATAGGAAAGTAACCACAATTTTATTTAATATTATGAACACAACTATTTGATAAATAGTCTCAGAGATATGTCTCCTGCTTAGAAATCACAGACAACTGTACAATATAAAGTCAACAATGGGCAAGGACACACCTACTAAACCCACAGCTATGAGCCATTTATTGCTACTAATACTCTAGATATTTTCAAATTTATTAATTTGTTAAAAGCAATATAATTGTTTTGTGGAAATTCTCATATTTATTTTCAATATTTTCACGAGGTATTATTTAGGAAAGATTTACAGAAAATTATCATCAAGACTAAATATTTTTCAATGAATATATGGGCAAAACAAATTTTCATGTCACCAAGGTAGGAAATCATCCAGGAACACATAAAAATCAAGTTGGGACAGGAGAAATATAGTCTCAAGATAAACAGATCCTCATACATACACATGGATTTGCTCCAGAAGAAGCAGGTCAGTCTGAGGTATTCTCTGTGTTTTATTATGCATGAAATAAAGATAGAATCAGCCTGGAAACTCAAACAGGGTCATTTCAGAATTTTACTCAGCTGAGTCTCAATAATGGGGGAACAATAAATAGCTTCCTGCAAATACTGGAAACCCTATAGCAAATGGTTTCTCTTTGTAAGTACATAGATTGAAATACGACTTTGTTTCAATTTACAAATTGAAATGAAATCCTTTCTGACCATCAGAGCAGATATTGTGAATCTCTCACAATAACTTAAAATGACAATGAGACTGGAAACAGCTACAGTTGTCTTATTTCATAATGAATTCTGCCTTATAATCAAGAGTAAATATCCAAACCAGAACACTACTACAAGTTTACATCTAGATGCAGTGTCCTTTTGTCATTGTGTAAAACAATAAAATAAAACATATATATGTATCTATGTATGTATGTGTATATATATAGAGAGAGATAGATATATAGATATATATAAATGAGATGGGGGCTGTGTTTCTTTATTCCTACCTGATCAGGTTCAAAGAAGACAATAACATATAGAACAAATGACGAAAACATAATTGTTTCATTCAATTAAAAAGATGCAATACACATTTCATATTTAAATAGACTGTTATGGTTGAATTTTTTATCTCCAACACATTCCTGTGAATTATAGCCCACCTCTGAGTCCGATTTCTTAGCTTTCTATAGCTAATTTCTCTCCATCTCTGTTGCTTAACTTTTCTCCATTAAGGAATATCAAAGGTGGTTTTTAATTTTTGCTATTTTGATTTTCAGAAACCATGTAATGAAAATGAGGAAACTGAAAATTCAAGGATTTGGGTAACCAACCTAGAACCACAGGAACCTAGACATCTAGCTGGTATTTATTAGTAGTACCATTTTAATCAAAATATCATTATCTTATGCATACTATGTATATAAACTCAGTAACAATAACAGGGAGGGGCTTTACTGCCTCTACTAAATGCACCAGACTCTGCTGACTTCCATGGGAGCCCTTACCTTGTAGGAGGAGGGAATGGGGGGCACGTAGGTGGAGGGAAGGCTGGAGGGGCAGGAGGAGGGAAGAGACTGGCATCTCTGCTTGGTATGTAAAATGAATAAAAAGATTCCTTAATAAAAAATTATATAACATAAAAAGTGTGATCTCCATTAAAAAAAGATAATAACAGTTACAATTCTTTTCTCCTACTTAATAAGTTTGTTATCACAAATAGGGAAGTGGAGAGAGAGGGTCAACACAAACTCTTAGCAGAGTTCAACTGATTATCCATGAAGGCAGCTGTTTTTGGCATCTTACTGTTTTGCTAATAGCAATCTCTCCTAATAGTGTCCTATTACTTCATGAACCAAATCTAACACATGAAACAGAGGGGTTTTTTTGTTGTTTTTTTGTTTTACATGCTTCCATGATAGTTGAGAATTAAATAATGGGTCCATTGCTATTGCAACATTTGATTTACCACAGAAATACACTTCTATGGCATTTGGATTCAGTGCTATAGATATAGAGAAGCAATCTTAAGTTGCCTGCTTTTTATCATCAAAAAAATCTGATAGTTCATCAAAAAGTGTTAGGAGACTAAATGATATTTTTTGCATATCTCTAACTTTAATGAGACTTAGACTCCACAGTAAGTATGAACTTTTATTCATGAGTTCATTTATTTAGATGCATGTTTATAAATATCTCATAAATTCTTTTTGGAATGTAGAAAAAAATAAGGCACAGCCCCTGTCATAAAACTTGTCTGTGAGAACATAGGAAGAAATGTTTACTATTTCTGCCACTAAACATGTTTGCTAATATTAGCGAATGAATAATTAATAGGTCTATTGTCTTAGAATACACTAAGTACAAATTTGCTGTTTGGTCATAAATGCATTTCCTTAAAAATGAGATGAGGTAGAAAATCCATGTAACCTCTCAACATGGAATATAATGAGTAATAACCATCATTTATATTACAATAATCAATTTTATACTATTAAATAATTGAATTTGGGGATGCAGGACATAATTCTGCCATTATGATGAGTATTTCCCCTAAAGACAATTCATAACATTATATACTAATCCCTTCCCTTTAGTTTTCATAGTCAATCTTATGATTTTATTTGCTTTTGGTCTTCAGATTTTTTAATTTTGTATTTTTCCTACTAACCCACCGTCATGTTCATAATTATTAGAGATATCAGAAAGAAAAGTATGCATGGTTTCTCTCAACTGTGAATCCTAGATTATTTATTCAATCATAAAAATACACACACACACACAAATGGTGGAGGCAAAGTTAGACTTGAAAAAGGAAAGAGACTAGGGGGATGAAAATGGGAGTATGGAGAAAGAACAGACTATGGAAAGTTAAGAGAGTGAAAATACATGTGTCCTTGGCATAAATTGTATTTTGTATCACCCCATATGAATATCCACCAATAAATTATTAAAAATGGTCTTTAAATTTATACCCATTTTATAGTAACTTTGCAGTCACGGTGAAAGCAACTTGTTTGTAAAACAGACCTAGCAATCTCTTTGCTGTTCTGATTGTTTCTATTTTTTATCGGTTTCCATAGCCCGCATTCATAAGATGTGAACATTGCCAATAATACCTGTCCATCCATCAGCTGCTCACACTCACGCTTTTCTTTGGCAAAGTCATTATTTTCCCATTACTTATATTGTCAGAAATGCATTAAGATTTCCCTGTGGGACTCATTTATGGCAACAGTAAACAGTTGTTCAGTCAATTAAATCTTGGTAGGCAGCAAGAATGTTTCCATGCTTTAATTTTATCCATTTTGTTTTACTCATAGTCAATATTATATCGAAAAAAAACTGTCTAAGGAGGTAACTGTTGATGCTTTTCAGAACATATTGTCTTACACACAATTGAACTCCCAGGATCATATTGCATTGGACTGTGACATTAGCTGGGCATTAGGTACACAGTTGCCTACTCTCTCCAAATAATTTCATATATAAGATGTATATTTCAAACGTCTTACATACAAGGGAAAACGATTTCTGTGCATCTTGAATTATATTGGATAGTCAAATGTGTTGATATCTATACCTCCTTTAACTATTTGAAAGTTTCAATCACCTAGCAGATATTTTTGATGACAAAAAGCAGGTAACTTAGGATTGCTTCTCTATATCTAAGGCACTGGCTCCAAATGCCATAGAAGTCTATTTCTGTGGTAAACCAAATGTTGCAATAGTAACGGACCCATTATTTAATTCTCAACTATCATAGAAGCATGTAGAAAAACCTGTTTCATGTGTTAGGTTTGGTTCACAAAAGATTGAATATGCCATTATTAGGACAGATTGCTATGAGCAAAACACTAAGATGCCAAAAATAGCTGCCGTCATGGATAATCAACTGAACTCTGCTAAGAGTTTCTGTTGACCCTCTCCATTTCTCTATTTGTGACAACAAACTTATTAAGTAAGAGGAAAGAATTTTAACTGTAATTGTTATTGATTTTATATAGAGTATATAAAATTTTATATATAGTAAACACAAGATAATGAAAATAAATTTACACTATCTTACAGAATCGTTCCTTTGTTATGTAAGACAAATTCTCCTGAGAAAAATTGTGAGATTCAAATATGTACATGCTACTTAAAAAATATAGATCCCACTGTTTTATTGTCCCTCACCACTAACAATTAATAGAAGTTTTCAAGTTAGATTTAACTGAATCATATATGGAATGGTAAGCCTTTTTTTTAGCCTTCACTGTTCCATGAGACTTCATTTGCCATGAACAAAAGAAATCCCAAAATAGAGAAAATGCTAGTCTAGCAGTCAAGCAGAAACCTGAATTATTCCACTTATATGCTCACAAATATCTTAGCTGAAATTTAGAATTGGCTGTAAAAAAACATCGTTAGTCAATTATATATAAAGATCATTTGGAGATATAATTTGAAATATTAAGATCTGTTGACCATCTGTAGCTTTCACTTCAAGGCAAATCAAAATTGCATAACCTTGGCACTTTTATGCACTGCTTATGGGGGTATCTTTTTATTTTTCCATCCACAGTTGGCACTTTCTGCCATGCCGCCCTTTGTAAACAGAGTCTAGAATTAACGTAATGGAGAAAATTGCTCTGGGTTACAGAGATATTTTGTTACAAAGACTAAACATTAGAACGTCATTTAGAGTTTATTTCCGTAATTTGCACACAATTCTAACAACTTTGATTATCTGCTTTCTTAAACACTACAGATTAGAAAAAGGAAATTAAAAGCAGAGGGTTGGAAGGAACTTGCCAATTCACTACATACATGACAGATACAAATAGACATCACACCATAGGCATCGCACTGAATAACTGGGGTCTTAATAACACTTTTCAGTGTAAATGAAAATTGTTCTGACACAAGTTAAAATGGCCAGGAGAAATTTACCCAAGATTGTTTCTTATGGGTCAAGTCTATTGTAATCAGAGAGAGGCGGGAAGGGAGAGATGGGGAAGAAAAAAAATTCAACTCTGTCTAAAATAGATACAAGTGGAGATTTGGAATCAACAGCCTTCAGAGGAATGAATGGAAAATTACTAAGAAGTATTTGGATGGGGAAAGGGAAGCATGGCTCAGTTTCAAGAATGCAAGGATCTCAATAATTTAAGGTAAGATTCTTTAGTATACCTGGACTTAACTCAGGAGGAAGTGAAGAATATAACCCTTACAGAACAAGGTCCAGGGGCTGGATATAGCTGTTTGCAGAGTCCTTGCTCAGCATCTATGAAGCCTTGGATCTGATCTCTTTACTGAGTAGACTTAGTGTGGGGCACAGACTGCAACACAATTACTAGAGAGAGGGGAGCCAAAGGGTCAGCAGTTACCTCATCCTCAGTTCTAGGGGGAGTTCAAGATCAGCTTAGGAGTCAGGAGCTCCTGTCTCCAAAACAAAAATAGAGACAATATTAAACATGTCAGTGGACCTAATAGGAACTTCTTCAAGAAGGAAGTCCATTCTCTAGAATGTCAGAAAATCATGTGTAGCATTTGAGGAAAAGTTTCATTGGAAATGCTTATTATCACCAATTATGCCTCCTAAATATCACTCTCATTATCAAGAATCTCACTATTCCAACAGCTTATTTTCTAATGATGCTTTGCCTAATTTATTAACATATCAAAGAAAATGAATGTCTTCAACTTTTCTCAAATTAAAAAATGAACATCTGTAGATTAGAACTATTTGTGGTAATCGTGTAATAACTGTCATCAGTCCTATGACTCAGAGTCTTTACTTAGTGAAGTTTTAAATGGAGTAGAGGAAATTAACAAACAGGAAGCAAAATCAATATTTGTTTAGGATGTGTGATGCGGTAGTTACACACCAACTTCAGAAACCAGTGAGCAGCTAATGTCACTTAGCAATATGCCTCCTCCTGTGTTTTTCTTTGCAATACCCTCCCCAGAAGCCTTGAACATCTGTAGGATTCTATCTCTCTCACTCACCCCTGCCGCACACATCTGATTTCCTTTCCTTTGGAAGTCTGTCTGAGCTCCCACATAGCTAAGAGCCTCTCCAGCATGGCATCTGACATCACCACCAGTAAAGCCATCTGTCTCATTACTTTAGGATAATGATGTTGCTCTGTATGCATCTCATCCCACAGATCTCTGTCCTTAGGCTGGCTGAATGTAAGCAATCAGTGGACAGGATGTTCATACCCATGTTCTGGATCATAGAGGAATAAAGGACCAAGACTGGAAGAAGGTGGGAGCAGAGAAGGCTATGGTTTGCTGGATCTTGAAGAATCTCCTCTGGGAAAGAAGAGGGTGGGCTTATTGCCTCTTAGAATAAACCTGAGGAAGTCACCTGAGAAGGTCAAATGATGTTCAGATAGAGTCGTTGGCCATCCTCATGAGTCTTGACTTTGAATGTGGAACTGGTGTTTTCTTGGTTAGAAATGGAGAATGATCCAGGTTTGAGGATATCATGGTGTGGAGTCTGCCTGGCCTCATTAGTCATCAAGTTTCCTATTTGACGAGAAGGGTGATCCTAATGAAAGACTTTTAAATACATTCCCATAAATTGGTAATATAGATCTTGGAGGATTTGATTCTTCTAGCCCTAACACTAGGGTTCTTGCGGCTGGGATAGCTACCTGATGTCCCAGCACAGCCCAGGTCACTGCAGTGTTTTTGCCATTCTTGATTATTCCGCCAATGTAGAGGTAGGAAGAGGCTTGTCTCCACCCAATGCTCCTTCTCTCTTCCCCTGACCATCATTTCCCTCCAGATGTGACCTTGCATCTTTCACCTGCCTTCTCCTCTAGCGATATTCTCTTGTCACCTTATCCCTCCCAGGCCCACACCTCAGGAGCAGCAGTAGGAAGAGGAGGGACTGGCCTTGATTTACTATGGCTTTGCAGCTGTTCTCTGTGAGGGCTGAAGCAATGATCTGTGTTCAAGCCGGTTTCACATGTGCTCAACAGGGTGGAGAAAAAAAATAGCAAGACGCCAACTGACCTTACCACTTCCTGTTTGCAGAAGTGTGCATGATCAATGTATTGGCTGAGTAAATCACCCATTCACTGTTAACAAAAGCTCCCACTATTCAATATCAGTAGCATTGGTTTTTAAATCTATTTATTTTATTTTAAATCAAATACAGCCTCTCTGAGCATTCATGAGTCTAATACTAGTCATTGTTTATTAATGTACTAAATATGACCACCTGTGAAAGTGTTGTTTGCTACCCATAAGTGACTTAATTCAAAAGTAAATAACAATGCATCATGGTTTTCTGAATCTCTACAATATTTCAAGTTGTCATATATTAAAATATATTACATATAAATTTGGACATGTGACTGTCAAGCCTTCAAGACAGCATTTTTATCTTCCATTTGATATGACAGAGTATTAATTTTTTGGATAAATTTAAAAAGTGATTTTAACTTTTTGAAAATTTACTAGTTGTATGATTGAGCATTCCTTGGGTATAGGAAGATTGATTCGCAATTTTCTGAGAAATGGTCATACCAATTTCCAAAGTTGCTGTACAAGTTTGCACTGCCATCAACAGTGGAGGAGTGTTCCCCTTGCTCCACATCCTCTCCAATATAAGCAGTCATCAGTGATTTTGATCTTAGCCATTCTGACAGGTGTAAGATGGTATCTCAGAGTTGTTTTGATTTGTATTTCCCTGATGACTAGGGATGTTGAGCAATTCCTTAAATGTCTTTTGATCATTTGAGATTCTTCTGTTGAGAATTCTCTGTTTAGCTCTGTAGCTCAATTTTCTGTGGTCATTGCAGCATTATTCATAATAGCCAGAACCTGGAAACAACCTAGATGCCCCTTAACCGACGAATGGATAAAGGAAATGTGGTATATATACACAATGGAGTACTACTCAGCAGTAAAAAACAATGACATCATGAAATTTGCAGGCAAATGGATGGAACTAGAAAATATCATCCTGAGTGAGGTAACCCAGACTCAGAAGGACAAACATGATATGTACCCACTCATAAGTGGATATTAGATGTAAAGCAAAGGATAACCAGACTGCAACCCGCAACTACAAAGAAACTAGATAACAAAGATGGATGAATGGATCGCCCTAGGAAAGGAAATAGGTGAGATCTCCATGAGTGAACTGGGAATGAGGGGAGGCAATGGAGGGTAGGGGATGGGGGATGAGAACATGAGATGGTGGAGCTGGAACATGAAAGGAGTGAGAGAGCAATGAAAGAGATACCATGATAGAGGGAGACAACATGGGGATAGCTAGAATCCAGGTGTTAGACAGTCCCCAGGAATCTACAAGGATGACCCTGGCTTAGACTACTACCAATAGTGGAGAGGGTGCCTGATCTGGCTTACCCAATAGCCAGATTGGTAGATACCATGTTATTATAGAGCCTTCATCCAGTAACTGATGGAAACAGATGCAGAAATCAACAGCCAGGCACCAGGCCAAGCTCCAGTAGCCCAGTCGAAGAGAGAGAAGAGGGATTCTATGAGCAAGGGACATCAAGATCATGATGGGGAAAACTACAGAGACAACCAAACCAAACTACTGGGAACTCATGAACTTTAGATCAACAGCTATGGAGCCTCTATGGGACTGGACTAGGCTCTCTGCATAAGCCAGACAGTTGTGTAGCTTGATCTGCTTCAGGGGCCCCCTGGCAGTGAGATTGGGATCCATCTCTGGTGCATGAACTAGCTTTTTGGAGCCCTTTACATATAATGGGACATCTTGCACAGCCTTGATGCAAAGGGGAGGGGCTTGGAACTGCCTCAACTGAACGTACTAGGCTCTGGTGACTCCCCATGGGAGGGACAAATTGTGTGGTCTAAACAAGGTTAATGATGGCAGAAGAGGAAAAGTGATTTTAGCAGATGACTTTTGTTAGTGATAGAAAAGTTGTTTTATTGCTTCCATTATTTTTTGAGATTATAATATAATTATACCATTTTCCTCCTGACTTTCCTCCCCACAAACACTCTCACATACCCCATCTTGCTTTCTTTCAAATTCAGGGCCTCTTTTTTCATGCATACATGTATATACATATATAATTCTAAATATAACCTATTTGATCTGCAAATGTTTTTCATATCTCTGTTTTTAGACAGGCCATTTGACAGTGAATAACCAATTGCTGTCTTATTAACTGGGGAAGATTTTTTTTTTCTGCTCTCAGTGTTCTTAGGTGCCTGTAATTCTTTGTGTGGGGTTGAGGCCTTCTTTGTCTCCTAGTAATACCAGAACCTATACTCATGAAGTTTCTACACCCATGAAGATATATATATATATATCTTACAGAACTCAAATATTTAGAAGGAATGCTTCATTTGTAACTGGAACCAAAAAAACCCTATGTCATAAAAATACACAAGACTTACTTGTATGAAATTACAATATGCTTTCTGATAGAATCCATTTTGTACCTTCATACTTGTTAGGGGTGTCTAGTTTCAGTTTCACTTTTCTGTTAGACTATTAAATTAAGACATTGTGATTTTCATTTGATGTTCCATGGGCCTCACCATTTTTTAACATATAAAAGTTTGTGATTAAACTCAGAAACAGATGGTATGAATTAATTGTAACAACCTTCCAACATTCAGCTATCAATTCTAGAAATAATCTTTTTAAATTATATGTTTAAATTGTAAAATTAGAGGTAATTTTACTTACATCCTTAATGGTTTATTTTCTTAGCTAATCATCACTTGAGAAATTTTGATTGATAGAAGTACATTTCAATCATATTAAATTTTAATGTTGATGATTATGTAAATGACATCTCAAAAGTATATACCTGAATTTACATAGCTCACTGGCTATTTGAAAACATGTTGTGAAAGAACACAAGACACTAAATCAAATAGGACATTCAAAATATTTGTTTATAAGCACAATCCAGGTTCATGGCGAAACCCAGAGATATGATTCTAAGATAAACAACATCAATCGGGCACTGTTAAATTAATTTAGATGACTTTTTTCCTTTTTCTGGAGGAGATAAACCTAGTGATTGATATGGTGATATAGCTCAGTATTGCATTCCTTGCCTAGCATACACAGAGCTACAGGAACTACCACCAGTGGACTCTGAACAAAGCTCTTCTGAAGCCCATGAATACTTGATGCAGCTTCTGACTTGGCCATCCACAACTGCAATAGGGCAGCTGTTACAGCCATTTCATGCCTGACAGGGTCATGTGGCTTGCCCAGGAAGACGAAAATAGACATTTTAAAAACAAGATTCTTAAAATCTGCTTTTCTATGATAGAATCATATTACACATGGTTAGTTTTCCTTCTATGGAAGTACTATGCATGTATAACAATATAACTGATTAATGAACTACTTTAAGAAAATCGTACCAGACATAAATCTTTCACATGTAAGCTCAAATTTCACGTTGAATTTTCTAATTATATATATGATAAATATTTACTAAGGTACTATTTCTGGTTTTCCTTGAGACTCCTAAAAGTAATTAAGTCCTATTCTCCTCTGAGCTATATACCTACTTAACTGAAAAAAAATCTACATGTAATACACATGTATTTTGTGTGAATGAGGTACATTGGTGTGGTAAAGCCACCGAAGCATTCTTTTGAGGAGAATGCAGCATGCCACTCCTTTTCCATTGAAGAGACAGTTATAATTCTTCAGGATAGAAACCAGTGCACACAAACACAGCAAATCAAATAGTTGTGTCATCCTGTCTGGCTGATTTTAAGTTTGGATATATGTCACAAATACAGGAGTTCATACTATCAAGTTTGACCATTGAAATATTGTGGGGAGGGGTGGGGAATGGTTGGGAGGGGGAGGCTGGGGAGCTGGAGGAGGGAAGAGGGGGATCTTTGATTGATGTGTAAAATGAATGGAAAAAAAATTTTTTTTTGAGTCAGGGTTTCTCTCTGTAGCTCTCTCTGTAGCCCAGGCAGGCTTTGAACTCATAGAGATCTGCCTACCTCTGCCTTCTGAATGCTGGTGCTGGGATTAAAGGCCTGGAAAATTTTTCTTAAGAAAAAAAAATCTTGCCTGCCGACCTGACATGGAACACACCCTTAAGCGTTCCTATAATTTGTACTACAAGCTAAAGAAATATGTGTCAGTGTGATGTGAGACTTCAAGAAAATTAGTTTGACAGAAAATTCTGAAATTCAGTATCTTTATCAGGAAGGAAAAATATTACAGTGACTACTTAATAATGAATCATGAGTACATTGTTTCCTAGTTTATTTTAAAAAATACCTTGATGCCTCCATATCAACAAAAGACAATTCATCTTAAACATGAGGAAAATGGCATTGATGCCACCTTATTTTTATATTACATATCTGCAGATAGTATCTCTGCCATACTAAATTGAATGTCTAATAAAATGTCGAAAATCTGATAGATTTGAGTGGCAGGAGAGGCAGTAAGTGGAAATGCTATAGCTTTGGTAATTAATTGGAGAACACTTCTTTACGAAAAAGCCTAGTTCTCATGAATGTCGCACTGACATTTTCAAAATTGATTTGTCTTGACATTTAGAAGAGTTCTACAGGATTATGTGTACATGTTATAACATTATGCAAACTACAATACATCTGTAATATTTAAGCCTTGAAAATAGGATGATTGTTTTAAGTGAAGAGAACAATTCTACTTTTATAAGAAAGCAGTTTTCAGATTTCAAAATGAAACAGTGACATCTAACTCTATGAACAGCACTTAAAGCAAAAATTCAAATCATTGAAATGATGGTACAGCACTTATCTTATAAATGAATACCTTACAGGGTCGACTTACAAAGTACAAGGAAAATAATGTAAAATAATATTTTTTTTGAGGCAGGGTTACTCTGTCTAATGGCCATAGCTGTCTTGGAACTCACTTTGTAGACTAGGCTGGCCTTGAACTCATAGAGATCTGCCTGCTTCTGCCTCACAAGTGCAACACCACACCTGCCATAAAGGGGTGTGCCACCATGCCTGTGATAAAGTAATTTTTAAAATGAAGATAAAGGTCAAATTAAGGTATATAAAATTATTATCCAACTATCTTTTCCTTTTGAATAAATAAATTCAAGTGATGTAAACTGATGTCTGGTATTCCCTAAGTACAAGTCCTAAATGAGCATCTGAGTACTTAAGCTACTCAACCACTGGAAACGTGTGTTTTCACAGATAAAAAAAAATTGCATAGAAACTAAACACCACATCACATACCACAAACACAAAAATTATACATAAACAATATAGTCATATCCTGCATGTGTTCTTAAATTAATGATAAGAGAATACCTAAAATTTTTTTAATTTGTTTCAAAATATGAAAACTGAAAGATATCCTAACATAAAAGATTGGATAAGAACATGCAATCATACTGGAAAATGCTAAACTTTGCTTGTAAATTTCATGTTGGCATAATGAGATACTATGAGCTAAATTAAAAGTAAGTACAACAATGCACAGTGTTCCTCTGATGTGGAATAAGTACAATTTGTATATGTATTACATATGAGAGGATAATTTTATACAATACTCAATAAAATTATAAATTTTAAATTTGGACATAATCACAAATCTGTTTATTATAAGACCAATTCAAGATTGGTATATAATTGAAATGTTAAGGCTGTACATTTTGTTGTTTGCTTTTAAGATCACATTGTAATTATATCATTTCTTCCTTCACTTTCTTCCCCACAAACCATCCTTTAGACCCCTTATCATTATTCTTCAATTCATGGCCTCTTTTTCCATTAACTGGTTTTGCATGCATATATGTCTGTATACATATATATTCCTAAATATAACCTGTTAAATTAATGTTTCTTGTATGTATGTTTTCAGGGATGATTACATGGCACTGGACAACAAGTTAGTTTGTTTTTCCCTGGGAAAGGCCACCTCTCCTTTCCCCTGTTCTACTCAGTTGCCTGCAGTTCTTCATGTGGGCCTGTAGACATGCTAATTAATCAGTGCTAGGGACGTCATGGTGATTAGAGGAGAATCTACAACTACCAATGTGCTAAACAGGCCTAATCTCTAACAGCAATTTATAGACATTTGTCCTTATACTAACAGATAACTATAGCTGTACTTCTAGAGCACTTTGATATTCTGGTATGGGGAAAGCTGTGGACTTCCTAAGGTTAGCAGATATGTGAGCTTATAGTAGTGACCTGAGCATTTTGAAGACTTTGAGTGCTCCACTAATTTAATAATATAGTCATAAACTGCAAATTTACTGTTATATTTAAGCACTAAGTAAAAGTAATACATACAGGGTCGGGAAAGATAGCTCACCAGCAGATAAGGACACAACCCACCTGCTCTACCAGAGGATTGGGGTTTGATTTCCATGTAAGCATGGTGGTAAACAACCATATCTAACTCTTTTCTTGGAATTTGATATTCTCTACTAGCCCCTATGGAAATTGCATGCATGTGGTGGATAGATACACATAAAGATAGCACCTCACACATGTAAAATTGTAAAATAAAATGAAGTAATAACATTCAAAGGCAGACCGAACACAGTATAATTCTGGAAGAAAGACTGGAAGTCAATAGTCTTTTTTTAATAGTATGTAGAAACCATGCCATTGCTGACAACAGTGGCACTCGAAAGTGAGAATTATTCTTACACAGTGGAATTGTCCTCTCCCTCAGTAACATTTGCAATGAGCATGCATTTATATGTATATCATGTACTAAGTCTGTACACATAAACATTTTATAGGTAGGAATCAGTCTTCTCAATTATTCTTGATATCATTAATTATGTTTCTAAGCTGACTGAAAAGGATAAAACTGTGTCAGATCCTTGATATATACTCTTCGAATATTCTTAAAAGAGAACATGCCAAAGTTGGAATGTTAGTTACTTTACCTGGAGCTTTGAGACACACTGTTGAACTGAGATTCTTTTTAGGGCTGGTTGGAAATAGAAGAAATCAGTTATGTATCTTTTGTATGAGTTCATTGTCTTCATGTCTCAAAAGAGCATAAGGCTAAATCCATGTCTTTCTTTTTCAGATTTTAAAGAGCCATTGTGTCATTATTCATAATGTTAATCCTGAGCAAAAGCTTAATATGCAGGTATAACATAATGTACAAAGATACTCAGGCATCTTGATTGGTGTGGGTACCAAAGCTGAATATAGTCCCTGTGAATAGGTGTGGCTGGAGTTTTGCTTATATCTGTCATCAAAGATATGCTGCCTTTTTCTTATATGAAAAACAATAAAGAGAGATGGTAGGTCATAGATAGATAGATAGATTACTAAAATGCGGTAGACTGTCAGACTATATAATAGATTTCAAATTTAAATATAGCTATCCATATTTGAGAGCTTTAGAGATTAGTGATTGCAAATTTCACTAGAGAGATGAACATTAATACATTTGGTATGGAGATATGCTGTTTAAAGTCAATTTTCTTATAACACAGACTTCATAGTGAAAAGCCTCAAAACATTAATTGATAATAAATATGATGTTGCTTGGATTTGACTTTGAAGTAGAAACTATACTAATGCCCGTTAACACCCAAGCAGATTTATTAGATATCACCATTCAGTTTTAAATAAAGAACTAAGTTGAGTGTATGAATCATATTTTCCCATAACAGTACAAGGTATCTCATTAGATGATGACCCACGTCCAGCTGAAAACTAAAAATTTTCTTCAACTACGTATGTGCTAAAAACCTTGAAGACATGACAGTCATTACAGAGGATAATCAGAATACTCTGGATGCCATAATCTGCAGATAGTATGTCTTAGGAAGAGTCCTGACATTGCACTAAGGTATGTTAGCCGTATCAGCCTTGTGGATTTTCTTCCTTTGAGGGCATTGGGAGAGGTAGTCCTTCCACATACCTCTGTTCTCTCCATGCCTTCTTAGGTCTCTGCATTTTATTTGCTGCATGTTTTTTTCTTTTTTAATAAGAAAAAGGTTATTAACCATAGTATATAATATCCTTTATGGTACACCATTATACCATGTTCTCCAAACCTTAATTTTAAAGTTTAAATTTCAGCTTTGGGAATTCAAAGAAGGCATTTATCCCTCAACATAAATGTGTCAATCAATTATCACTAGAATTTAAAGTCATACTTGATGGAGAATACCATACTGACTGTAATATTAATAATAGTTTATATGAATGCTTACCATATGTCGACCAATATGAAATATCTTTCCATGATGAAACATCAAAATGGTCTCTTGTAGCTTTTGCTATATATTGATCGACATTGCAGAAATAAAGTAACTTGAACAGAAGGAGGGACACTGATTTGACTCAATAAATGAGTGTCACCAACATTTTAGCCCCATTATCTGGTTCGACAGACCTAATATTAAGATCATCACAACTGCTTATACTTCAGGCTTTATTTAAAAATTTAATATTGTTCTCCATTTCATTTCTAAGAGACCATTTTATTACAGCATCATATGTTTCAGAAGAAAACTACTGGAGTGAGTAAAGTCTTCAAAATGGAATTAATAATAAAAAGAAAAAAGAACAGCAGCTGGCTTTAGCATGCCTAAATGTTTTCTACATCACTGATACTGGCCAAAAATTCATCCATGGCTGGCTGCACCCTGATTTATATTCACAGTTGTGTGAATGTAACCTAGAGATATTTTACTGAGCAGATCACATGATCAAACCTTGGGAAATTTTAGCAAAATCAGACATTAACATTAAACTACTTAAGATTTTTGTAACCTGTTAATAAAATATTATGGAGCTCCTGAAGTTGATAGAAAGAATCCCTGCACGTTCTGGGGACATGTTTTCTTTATTTCTGCCTATATATTTGAACTTGGATTTACTTTTCTCCTTCATTCCCTTAGCCATCTTTGTATTCACAAAGACGTGGTGGGGGTAAGATGGTGATTAGTAAAATAACTAAACATGAACTAGCCAAACCACAATGTTTGTTCTAAGATACACAAATTGAACATTGAAATTTAATCCTTTGGTGATGAAGAAAGTCATCACACAGGCTACATAGATCTTAACATGATGGAATATATAACAATATAATAATATATAATAACATGATGAAATCTTTGGCTAGTAAGGCTACAAAGAGATCACTGAATACACAAAGAACAACTTTTTGGAAAAAGACATAGAAGTTCATGAAGATCGCTTGATTCAGGAATGAGGAAACTGAGATGAAAATTTGAAGATGAAACCTGAAATATATATGTATCAAAAAACAGAAATAAAAGAAAGTAAAGTTAGGGGAGAAAATTGAAAAAAAATACATAGAAGACAAACACAATAAGGAAAACCGATACAATTCAGAGATGTGAACATTCACTCATGGGAAAGCACAGATAATAAAACGTGATAATAGGGAAAATCCTTAGTATTTCTTCACTTCCTGGACACTGATGAGTATTCTGGAGCACTTTCCACAAGTTGGTACATGCAGAATACAACTCTAAATGCACACCACATGAAATGACATTGAAAGAAGAAACAGTGTTAAGTGTAACTGTGCACTCCCCATTTATGCAAAATTATGACTTATCCTAAGTCGACACAGTGTGGAGGGAAACAACAGATTCCTCAAAGAGTAGCTGACCCTACCAGAGATGTCAATTGGAACACATACAAAAATCAATGAAGAAGAGGAGACGATGCTAAAGGGAGAGTTCAGATCTGTACATCATCAAAGAGTGAAGGGGCTTCGCCAAAACCTCACAAAAGGGAAATAGTTGCTTATAATAAAGACAGCATAGTCAACCTTGGGATCTACAAATATAATGAAAATAAAAAGGTAGTAGAGGGCTTGGAGGTGGCTCCAGAAACAAGGGCATTTATTTTGAAAGTACATATTCAATACAAATAAATGCACACACATTAAAAATTTTAAAAAGTCTACAGAAAAGTATTTTCATGCTAGTGTGTAATTTGAATTAATATGTTATAATGGACATTATTAAGAAAAGCAGTCCATAAATTTAATAAAATCTTAATAGATTAATTTTAATAAAAAATTTAAATAAAATCTTAATAAAAATTTCTAATAAAAATACAAAGTACTCACAGACTAAGAAAAGCAATCCAAGACTATATCTAGAACCAAAGAAGATCGAAATAGCCAAAGAAATACTTCACAAATATGAGCAGTTTTGAAGAGACCACAAATTAGGTTTTAAGTTGTACTATAAAAAAACATGTGTTATTTAAAATGTATTGCATTGGTACAAAAACAGATATAACAGAAGACTAAACTAAATCCACACAGTCACATTTATCAGATTTTTTTTTTTAGAGAAGTACTAGGTATATATGTTGAAGCGCAGAATATCTCTTGGAAAACAGTTCAGAGAAAATTGGATATATACGTGAAAAAACCTGAAATTAGATCTGTGTATACTGTCCTGTAAAGTCAATTTAAGATGGATCAAAAACTTTAATATGATACCTGTAAAATTACAAGAAGAAAGCTAAGAGAAATCCCTACAAGATATTGACATAGGGAATGACTTTCTGAGTTGTACTCCAATGTCTCAGGAAAAAACTATCAAGAATTAATGAATAGAAAGAATATCACAAAATGTTAAAATCTATGACCATAAAAGAAATGCACAGTGCCAGGGAAAACAGAGTGGGAGGAAGTCTTTGCTAGTTCTTCACCCCCAAGGAGTACGTATTCAAAATTTATAAAAAATTTAAAAAAGTAAACCAAAGAATAAGTACCCCAAACATAAAATGAGTGAATGAACTGAAGAGATTTTTCTCTAAAGAAGTAAAAAAAAAAAAAACAATTGAATACATGAAAAACTGCTCAACATTCTTGCATAGCAGAGAAATAGAAATCTAATCCTCACTTGTATTCCACCTAGCATAAGTAAAAAAAATGGCTTTGATGACAAATATATGAAGCAGAACCATGATGATGGGAATATTGATATTGTACTGGCAGGCACGTAACTTAGTATAGCCACTATGGAAAAAGTGTAGTGAGTCCTAAAAACTTTTAAAGTAGAATTAATATATGATTCACATAAAATAGTTTTAGATATATACCCAGTACATTCAAAAACAGCTTTACTCAGTGACTAACAAATACCCAGAACAAGAAGGGCATCTCCTTGAGATTACTGAACATAAACTGATTACAGAGTCCTGTCATGGAACTTAGTGCATTTTACCTCATTTCTACTGTTACTTAAGATTATGAAACTGAGCCGGGCGGTGGTGGCGCACGCCTTTAATCCCAGCACTCGGGAGGCAGAGCCAGGCGGATCTCTGTGAGTTCGAGGCCAGCCTGGGCTACCAAGTGAGCTTCAGGAAAGGCACAAAGCTACACAGAGAAACCCTGTCTCAAAAAAACCAAAAAAAAAAAAAAAAAGATTATGAAACTGTATCAGAAGATCCAGAAAATCAGTAGCTTTGCAAGGCTATTTGAATCCAAGCCCTCTATAATTATATCTATCAAAGAGTTGAATTAAGAGGCATCTTTGATCATGTCTATTGCTAGCAAATGATTTAACATAATCTTTAAAAAATGCATAATGGCCACAAATTAATAGCTGTGCTAAAAGTTATCATTTAACTTTCTCTCGATAGGTAAATTACAATTTTGTTAAGTTCTGCGTAGAGAATACAAGCCAGAGGAACGTGTATTTTTCTCTTCTGGAATTCTGTGCTTAGGACACGTGATAGTTTCAAGTCGTTTGTGCCACCAGGACAGACGCATCATCAGTAACTATGAATGTAATACAATTTTCTCTTTGATTATGTTCCATGTGAGGGAGAGTTTTCATTTTCAGAGAGATGTGCACCCTAACTAAACTCTTTTATGATATCTGTCCTCACACAGATAATAAGCTAGACTGATTAGTTCAGCAAGCTCCAAATTTTGAGAATTTTCACCAATTACATAAAGGGAAGAGGAATACATCTACTTTCCTACCTCATAAAGTGATTCCTGAATATCTTAAAATTCTGGAATTATGGTTTTTGAATAAAGTAAATGTTGTCTTTTAAATGGAAAGAAGATGGTATTTTGAAATAGTTCCAGAATGATGGTGCATAAATTCAAAAGTTGCATTATTCTACACGTCAAAAATAGATGAAAACTGATTTTCATAATGAAAGACCATTTTGTTCCTTAATTGTGAGCTGATCTGATTATTGCATTTCAAAAAAAAAGTACATAATGAGAGTATTTTTTTTCCTTTTCTAAACTTGGACATTTTAATTGTATATGTAATTCTAAGCAATCTACTATGGTTCTTTGAATACCAAAAGGAAGGTGTAGCTAGAGTTTTTCTGCCTGGTCCACAATCAGGACAAATCTCTGTCACCCGCCAGTCCCACAGCCGCTCAGACCCAAACAAGTAAACACAGAGACTTATATTGCTTACCAACTGTTTGGCCATGGCAGGCTTCTTGCTAACTGTTCCTATATCTTAAATTAATCCATCTCTATAAATCTATACCTTGCCACTTGGCTCGTGGCTTACTGGCATCTTCACATGCTGCTTGTCATGGCGGGGACTGGCAGTGTCTCTCTCACTCAGCCTTCCAATTGCCAGAATTCTCCTCTCTCCTTGTCCCGCCTATACTTCCTGCCTGGCCACTGGCCAATCAGTGTTTTATTTATACAGAACAATATCCACAGCAGGAAGGTGGTAAAAAAAAAATCACCAATAGCTACCCTGGATCTGCAGAGTTGGATTAGTCAGAAAGTTCCTGTTATGCAAATTAAAAGAACCTGAGGATGGATAATCAGAACCCACATAAAAAACCATGAATAGTGTACAGTTCTATGAATCCAGTACTACAAATATGGAAAGCAGTGACTACCTGAAGCTCACTTGCCATCCAGCCTTGCCACACTGTTGACCTTCAACTTCAGTGGGAGACACTGTCTCAAAAAAATAAGGTAATAGAGTGACTGAATTAGATACCTACTGTTAATTTATGACTTCATATTAACACACGGCATGTACATACATATGTGCAGATACACATACACACACACAGAGTGGCTGCCTCTAATTGTGTATATACAGCCATACTTACCTATATCAACATTTATATCTATATTTCTCTATATCAGTAATGAAAAGCTCTGTGGTCATTTATAAAGTATAACAAATTGGCAGTCTCACTGCAGCTTGTATAGAGCACTACCACCCAAAGGTAGTTTGCTTCAAATTCTAAGTGGTTTACTAAATTAACACCAGGATATGTCCATTGAATGGAGAGCAATAAGAAAGAAGATTGTGGGGGAAAAGCAGCTACCGAGAGATTCTGGTCACTGTTAACTTGAAGTCAGTGGTTGGATTCTGCAATGGCATCAACAGAAGAAAATTAGAAGACCTGAAAGGATTGAGGAGTTAAATCAAAAATCTTCATAACTGATTTTTTTGACTGCTGTACTAAAAATCTGATTAATTTATATCTACTGAATAAATGAAGCAATAAATCAATGAGTCAATGTATAAACAATTTACTAATTGAATATTTCAAGGCAAGGAAGGCTTTGAGAATGATTACTCAAATCCTGACTTGAAAACCTTCAGGTCCTATTTATTGAAACAGAAAGAGTACAAGTCCTTGAGGTGGGTTTTCTGTTACTTATCTTATTTAATTTTTCATTCATCTGGATGATTGTATCATTCTGTTTAAAATCTTTTCATTACTCCTTTTAAAAATAATACCGGGTTGGGGTTTTAGCTCAGTGGTAGAGTGCTTGCCTAGCAAGCACAAGGCCCTGGGTTCGATCCTCAACTCAAAAAAAAAGAATAATACCAAGTTACATTTCTTCAGATTATATAGAATGATTCTAGTTCTGACGTCTGTAGGGTTCCTTTCTCATCTTTTTGTGTTTTCAATTCTTTTAGAATTTATTCATGGAAAGAAAACAAAAGCAATATGATGCAGTTATCTACTCATCCTTAAAATCATTCCTTCATCTCATTGAAATACTATTAATTCCAACTGAACTGATACATAGCTACAAATTTTAAAAGTTATGAGATAAAATTTATGTTCCAAAATTGTACTAATTTCACAATAGCTAGATTTCTTTCATAGTCCCATCCCTGCTGGACTTACAAAGTCATTATACAATTGAATATTTGATTAAGTGAATGACTGTGTTAAGTAAGGGCCACAAGTGCTGATGGTAGGAAATACAGAGATGGTAGCAAAAAGCATTTCTGGGTAGCAAATATAGAAAACTGTACTGAATGGAAGAACAGAGAAATCACAAACAGTATGTGAGTTAACCTAGGAGGGTGATGTTTCCAAATTCTACTTAATGCATAGTCTGCTCAGAACAAGTGTTTCCTATCCTCCTTACTTTTGCCACCCATTATGGTCAGCAATGGTGGCAATATTATGAAAACATGAAATAAACAATAACATCACCCAAAATCATAACACATACCAAAAAAAACTATGCAGATCAAGACCACTGCTGTTCCATTTTGCTTTTCTAGGAAACTCATTAATTATATTCATATTTTGTACATATCAGGATTTAAAATGCATTTAGTGTCTAAACCAAGACAGAAAAGATGCTACATCACATAAAACAAAGTGGAAATCAATTGTTTTTCTTTGCTTCTGTTTCTCTAGTCCCTCAAATTATCCATGTTTTGGTACACAATTGCAAAAGTGAAACTCCACCCTCAGAAATCCCTCTCCAACCAATTCACTGAATGATAATCTCCCAGTTTTCGGAGAAATAGAACATGCCTTCCCAGCAGGATCCCATGTTGTAGGTGATCTCTGTCTGATTTCAGTATATGTCACTGTATATTCCCCTTACCACTAAGCTGACATGAGGATAACACAACTCTTTTTTGTTCCTCTTGATCTATCCTGACTGTTCTCTATCCTCTCCAGAGCTTTGATTCCCCTGTTTGAGTTCAGGGACTCTCACCAGGACATTGAAATGCTACATTGTCTACTGACCATCTTCTCTCCTTCAAAATCTTGATGAAATCAAGTTCTACTGCACTATCTGTTTTCCTGTCCGAAGTTTTGATGCCTTCAATTGTGAAAGTAAACAGAAACCCTATCCCCATTTTGGCTCTTTAGTCTTTTAACCACCACAAAAATATCTTTTATTGCTCCTCTCTGCACCAATAAATTCCATAGTCACGTCCTGGACCTTGGAACAACAACCAGCACCAGAATTTCAGTTTCAATTTGACTTTCTAACTTCCTGCTCAAACTTCTCTTCCTCATGTTGTTTCATCCTAAAGAGTCTTCTCACCCAATTATCCATTTATTAGTTGTGCATTGTATCACTTTTCTCCTAAACCCTGTAATTTTCTTTTTCATCAAAACACGATATAAACCCTACAAGTATTGTGGAAATGACTCCCATGCGTTCACTTTTCAATACATGCTCAACTACTCCAGACTTCTTTATTTTCTCATCCAAATCAGCAATACTTTGGCTTCAGCTAAACTACTAACTACTGAATCTGTGCACTGAAAGAGTTAGTGGACAATTCAAAATAACGCTGCCAATAGCATTACAAATTCAGTTTAAACTTTGATGTAATGCATTTCTCTGTACTACTTTTTTCTATGCTCCTAAATGACTACTCTGTGTATTTTCCACTGTCTTCAAGTATTCAGGGTTTCTTCCACATGCTCAAATTATGCTGATGACTCCACCAATTTACTGACGTCTGAAATCTGTTCATTTGTCCTCATATCTGTGTGCCTTGTCATATCTATTCTTGTATATTCTGCCTTCATTCCCATGAGTAAATGAAAGGTCTCACCTCCGCTCATGCACATTTCACAATGGACAGAAAAATAACCCACAGCTATGCCATGTGTCTAAGTCAGAAACCATGGGGTCGCCAAACTGGGAGATTATTTACCACTGACTCTTGTACTATTTAAACAAATTAATCCCTTTTCCTTCATATATGACTCAAGCATGCTTTTGATGTGTACAATATTTAATGCTAAGTATTATTTTCTTGTTTCATCATGTAATTTAAAAATGTTCCCTTCACACCCCACCAAAACCAGAGGAATAACATTTTGTAGCTGAAGAGTTTCTCTCTGGGTCCCACCAAGCCTCTGCAGTCCCGCAGCTTGCTTATAAAAATAATCACTCAGACACTTATATTACTTATAAACTGTATAGCCATGGCAGGCTTCTTGTTATCTAGTTCTTCTAACTTAAATTAACCAATTTCTACTAATCTATATCTTGCCACATGGCTCGTGGCTTGCCAGTATTTTACATCCTGCTCCTCATCACAGTGGCTGGTAGCGTCTCCCTGCCTCAGCCTTCCACTTCCCAGAGTTCTCCTCTCTCTTTGTCCCGCCTATACTTCCTGCCTGGCTACTGGTCAATCAGCATTTTTTTATTTATCAGTCAATCATCCACAGCAACATTTATTTTATAATAACATTTTATTTTTATTTTACTTCATGTTTCTCAGGGTAAAGCTGCATTAAGAAGTCTTTAATTATTTTGTAGCCAACTCTTTTGTCTTATTTTTGTGCACAGATATATATACACAAATATATATATTAAATATTTCATTTTGGTTTCTATGAAATGTATTTTTATCTACTGAGAATGTATTTTCTTTTAAAATACAAAATCAAACCCTAGCATGTTGTTTAGGAGAATAGACACCTTCTATTTGGTTTCCTTGGTTCTTTGTGATGGCCTTTAGTTACCTTTGCCTTGAAAAACAGGAATGACATATGGTGCTCCATGGATTCAATGATGGCTGAACAAAAGTAATTCTGGATATTTAAGAATGACTCTTGGAGACAGTAATCAAATTGAAAATTCTTAGATTTGGAAAACACGTGTTCACATAAATCCTTCTACAAAAGGAAGTTGACCCACAGAGATTGAAAAGGAAGAAATCAGTGTCTAAATACAGTAGTGATGTACATTCATGCAAGTGGAGAAACAACCAGGGAAAAACATTGTTGTGGATCCTGGTGGGTTCCAAGACACGTTCTGTTCAATGACAGGGATATAAGTAATGTATGCACCTGCAGTCCCCAAGCTTCCCATTTATCATGCCACTGAACACAAAGATATGTTTCTTGGTCTTTACTCATTTATTTTGCATTCTTTTTAGTTTTTTACCTCAGAACCAAGTTTATTTCATCAGCCTTACGATGTACTCTATCTGATGGATCTGCTAAATAACAAGTATGTCTATGATTACATGTTTCTCTTTACACATAGTTTTCACATCATTTCATTTATTTCTTGTGTATGCAATACAAATTTCACCTCAAAGTTAATAATCTACCAATAAAAATCACCACAGTGGATGCATGTGGATGTTGGTTGGCACAAAGCCATTTTGCAGTATAGATGTTATTACCTGAACTTTTATAGTCATGGACCAAAGGAAATACTATGTCAAGGCATTCAGATACATATGTGGGAATGCCAAGCACTCTGTTGAAGCTAAGCAATGAAATTATTCTATACTCCAGATTCGTAGCTTTCTTATTGGTGGGCATTAGTGGACAGCTAAATCCCAAAGATTTACCTAAATATTGAAAGTATGTTAGGTCAGATAAAAATAAAGGGAGTAAATGGCTATTAAAGGAGAAAAGCATGACAAAGATAGTTTGGCTTTATTCCTACAATATTCCACTGTTCCCATTAAGGATGTTCTAATCAGTCATCCAGTCTTATAAAATCTGTGTTTTTTTTTCCCTACTGGGAAGTGCAGTTTACATTTGAATATCAACTCAAAATCTATTAAAAGCCTAACTATATTTTAATTTAATAAGTAAGATAATTTAGTAACCCACTAGATGCTCTCATTCATTTTGGATGTATTAGTTCATTATCCAGCTTTGGTTGCTTTCTTCTTTGTTTTTTTTTTTTTAAACGTGATCTTACTAAATAGCCCAACCTGGCCTTACAATGCTCAGTTCTAAGTATCCTAGGACTAGGGTTAAAGCCATGCATCTCCCAGCTGCTACATTAGATGGTTTTATAACATACATTTTTATATAAGATTATAAAATCCTCCCCATTATCTTCTGATTCAGTTTTTGTTACGTATTGAGTCATGAATGTGTCCTCCAAGATCTAGTAAACATTTACTGAATCATATGCCAATCTGGCATTGCCACGGTAGTGGGTAGAGGCGAAAAAATGGAAAAAAACCTAGAACACACTGTTTATCACCAAGAGGAAATAATATCATTTGAGAAACACTTGGTAAAATCATTAATAAATGAAGTAGGAACTTTATTCAAGCTTGACAAGTAAATTCAAGGATGTTGGGGTTTAAAGCAAAAGTATAAAATAATCAGAAGGATTGACATGATCAAATTTATGTAAGATATACTTATGGATATTTCTGAGTCAGTAGTTTTCTTTGGATTTATTTTATTTTTAATTATGTGTTGTTTGTGTCTATGGAGTGCCAGTGAACAGAGAGGTCAAAAGTTTTGGGTCTTTTAGACTGGTGTCAAAGGTGTTTATGAGAAAATGGACTCAAATATCTGCTTGTTGATAAAGTCTTAACATAAAGTTGAGGTCCAATTTTCTGTTTTCTACATAGAATCTTGATCTATACAAATATTGTTTACCTATACATATGTACTGGAGGGTTTTCCAGATTTGATATTAATATATTAGAATAATATTGATGTTTTCATGATATAGAAATATCTTTTCTAAAAATATATCTATTTAATTTTACTTAAACTATTTTAAAAATATATAGATATATGTGCATATACACATATTTTATAAATATAACCAAGTATCAGGTCAATAAATTTTCTACATTTGGAAGTTTACTAAGTTCTAGTATCACTAAAAAACAAGCATATAACTAGTCAAATGTCTTAGTTCAAAGAGTAAAAATATATAATGCATACTCATTCAATAATTAAATTCAACATATTAAAATATTTATTAAGGATTTCCCAGATGGTGAGGTATTTGAATTTTTCTATTTGATAGCATAAAATAACATGATGGACTATATTACATAAACACAGAGCATTATTTAACATAGTATATTATCTTAAATTATACATTTATAATCTGACAGAGGACTGATCTCCAAAGTATGAAAAGAACTCATGAAACTAGACATCAAAATACTGAACCATCCAATTAAAAAATGGGCTAAAGAGCTAAACAGAGAATTCTCAAAAGAAGAATCACAAATGGCTGAAAGACATTTAAAGAAATGCTCAACATCCTTAATCATCAGAGAAATGCAAATCAAAATGACTCTGAGATACCACCTTACACCTGTCAGAATGGCAATGATCAAAAACACTAATGACAGTTAATGTTGGAGAGTATGTAGAGTAAAGGGAACACTCCTCCACTGTTGGTGGGAATGCAAACTTGTACAACCACTGTGGAAATCAGTATGGCAGTTTCTCAGAAAATTGGGAATCGATCTACCTCGAGACCCAGCCATACCACTCTTGGGCATATACCCAATGAAATCTCAATCATACCACAAAGAAACATGCTAAACTATGTTCATAGCAGCACTATTTGTAATAGCCAGAACCTGGAAACAACCTAGATGCCTGTCAACCGAAGAATGGATTAAGAAAATGTGGTACATATACACAATGGAGTACTACTCAGCAGAGAAAAACAATGACAGCATGAAATTTGCAGGCAAATGGATGGAACTAGAGAAATATCATCCTGAGTGAGGTAACCCAAACCCAGAAGGACAAACATGGTATGTACTCACTCAGAAGTGTATTCTATATATAAAGCAAAGAACAATCAGATTGCAACCCACAGAACCAGAGAGGCTATATAGCAGGGGGGACCCTAGGATGACTGTGGCTTTAAATAAGTTTTGGTTCAAATAAATAAATAAATAAATAAATAAAAGAAAAATACATTTATTACAGTATCCCATAATGCTTATCATGAGAGCAAAGAGAATATGCTTTATTTCCATGCATATCCTGCCCTCAATTTCCTCTGCCACTGTCAGAGTTGAGCATGAGGCAGTACTGCATCCACTAAAGCTGTAACACACGTTTGTGGCTGCCTTCATCAACAGCACATGTCTCAGAATCTGATTGGCTATCCTGCCTGTCATTGCCATGAACTCCATTTCCTTTTTTGCTCCTTGCACTTCTGAAAATGTCATACATTTTGCTTCCAAGCGAAGATTATTTTTGTCCTTTTCAATTCTCAGCACACAAGAGCAATTTCACAAGATATCCCCTGCAGCTACAAAATATATCAAAGGGATCCCAAACATCTGCAATCCATAGAAAGCTTTTTACTTACATTTTAAGTAAATATGCATCGCTTAAGATTTTGAAATCTATACTCATACACCAGTGAGCTCTACTCGTGTATATATGAGGTGGCACCCTTATGTTAAAAATGCTTTCTTTCCAGAAGATGCACTTGAAACATTTCTGTATCTGCTTAAGACATTTATACTGACAAGGTGAGTCAGCCTCTCACTGGGCTCCATATGCCAAGACATGCAGGGAATTCAGATCCCAGTAATTGTGCTTCATAATTGCAGCCCTCAGAGTTTAGAGCAAATGAATGCTTTACAATCATCCTAAAGTAACAGTGGTTGACTTTCCATATCTTTAAGCTATTTTTTTCCAAACCTATTCAAAATAAGCTCTGCCACTGGGAGCATTTTATCATTTGGCATTCAGTCACCTTACAAACAGGCTATATTGAAATCTGTATTTCCTGTGTATGTGGGTATAAATGCATAACCATATGTTTTATGGATTCCAATATACTGTAGCAAATTAAACTAAAATTATTTTAAGTAAAAATAAGAATTGGCCATTTTTATTTTCTAAATAAAATTAGGGTATGTGGAAGGTAATAACTTAAAACAATCCTTAGGCATGGAGAGAAACTCAGTGGTGAAGAACACTTGTTGCTTTTCTAGAGAATCCAGGTTTGGAATCCAGCATCCACATGTTGACTTACAATCATTCGTAACTCCAGTTCCAGGGTGTCTGATGCCCTCTTCTGGCCAAGGCATGAGCATTGCACATATACACACAGGCAATCAAAAGTCATACATGTAAATTAAAATAAGAAAATGAAAAATAATTAAAAGAAAACATACCTTCTCATAGACAATTTTTTTTTTGGTTTTTCAAGACAGGGTTTCTCTGTGTAGCTTTGTGCCTTTCCTGGAACTCACTTGGTAGCCCAGGCTGGCCTCGAACTCACAGAGATCCACCTGCCTCTGCCTCCCGAGTGCTGGGATTAAAGGCATGCGCCACCAACGCCCGGCTCATAGACAATATTTATACATAAAAACATATGCTAAATAGTCTTCTAGTATAAGGAGTTTTTAGTTACAGGATCTGAATGAAAAACCACTCATATGTTTATAGTCAACATTAATGCTTCAATGGGGATTCAAACATACACTTATATACTTACTTAACTTAAAACAAAAACAAACTTTAGTTTTATTTTTTGTGTATGGACATTTTGCCTGCTTCTATGTCAGCACAACACATTTCTACAATGCTCACAGAGGCCAGAAAAGGTTGTTGAATGCTCTGGAACTGAAGTTACAGATTGTTTTGAGTCACTCAAAGAGTGCAAGGAATGGAACCCAGGTTTTCTGAAAGAGAAGTTTTCTCTTAACAGGTAAGCCATCTTTTCAGTTCCTACTGGCCTCACTTGTTAATATTCAAGTTTTGTATAAAGATATGTGTACTAAAGAAACAAAGCTGCAAAGAAATCTAAGACAGATTGACAATTAACAGCACACCTACAAACTCTTCAGCTTCAAATGACGACATTCTTGCAGGATGTCCTAGTCCAAGAGTGGGATAAAGCTTATGAGAGTAGGCCCACGAGCATGACAGGGAACAATCTGTTCTAGTAAAAGCCCACTGCTTTATACCGTGATGTCACCAAGCCAGCTCCACAGAAGCCGACAAGACAATCTTTGTCTAAATATGTGGCCAATGCAATTCAGTCACAACACTACATTAAACATCGGGAGAATACATATTATAACAATTAGAAGCACTTGTTTTTCTTTCATGCACATAAAAAACATGGATTTGAAGAGAAAGAACGTCTCTAAATATTAGTGCTGAGAAAATATCAATGACCTACAATCAGTCACAAAGTGGAGAAATGGAATAAACAGACATTTACTATTAATCAATTTATTTATTCATTTATTTTTAATTGTATCTATGTCTGTAACTGTGTATGGATATTGGACAAGAATGTGTTACTTGCAAGGACCAGAGAACTTCATCCATACCCCTGGAACTAATGCTTTGGATCAGGATTCCATTCCTCTAGAAGAGAAGCACCTGCTCTTAACCATTGAAACCATCTATCCGAACATGAACAGACATTTTTTTAAAACAAAACAAAACAACAACAAAAATACAAATGATCCAAAATTATTTATTAACGATAGAAATTAGATAAATGAAAATTAAAAACACACTCATGTTGTCTCTCACCAAAATAAGGGTGTCAATCATCAACTAAACAAATGCTAACAAAGGCTGATGAATTTGTGGGGATAAGGAGCCCTTATACACTGATGGTGGGGGCATAAACTAATTCAGCTACTACAGATGCTAGTAGAGTTTCCTTAAAAAATGAAATGAGAATTATTACATGATCCAGTTATATCACTCTTAGGAATATGCCCAAAGCAAACTTATTTAGCAGGTTAAACAGAGATAATTGCACATTTAAGTTTATATATATAATATATAAAGGGAAACATATGGGCTGGGGAAGAAAGGACTCTAAAGGAAAGGAGGAGAGAAGAACAACATTAAGTACTAGGAAGGAAAACAAAAAAGACCAATACTCTACGCTGTCTCTCATATGTGTAAAGTAGAATTAACCATACACATACAGACACACAGACATACAGACACACAGACACATACATACACCCCCCCACACACACACCTCAGCTTTCTTTAGGAAAGATAATTGAAAACTGACTTATATAAATGATTTTAGCATGCAAATTTTGTAGTTATTTTCATCTAATATTGTAATTTTCCTAAAACACTTAAGATTTAAATTCTTTTACTTTTCAAATTACTCATAAAAGCATATGTAAAAATTTTACAAGACTATGAAAACCAAAGGTGCATATGAAAAAAAATAAAATAAAAGCTAGTTTCTTGCTTCGTGACATCCCAAATGTTACAAGTGAAATAACATTGGTAAAATTCCAGGTTTAGGGTTTTTTTTCTTTTTAAATAACTTTGCCTTTTAATATGACAGGAAAGGTTGTTCCTGAAAAAAGTTCTCAGCAATAAGTAAATGTCATAATCACAGAAGAAAACTTTATAAGATATTTTAAATATTTCAATTACATACCACTATATGAAGAATAACATTAAAATCACTGTGTGTGAGAAGATGTTAAATTCTGTTTGAAAATAAATTCAACATCTGTATACTTCAGTTTATTTGTCTTTTACTATTATTCTATATTATGATACACATTTGCATTCTGCAGCTATGATATTCTTGAGCTCTTAGCAATATCTTGTCTTAGCTTCTCAAACGCTAAGATTATATGTGAGAGATACCTACCATACCTAGCTCTGTCAATGTTTTCTTAAAGCCTTTTCAAATGTATGCCTTGTGTATCTTTCTTTGATCTCAACTAAGCATATTTTTATGTAAAATACTAAACTTTTGGCAGAACAAATATATATGACAACACAGTAAAAGCTTAGTAAACCTGAGATGAAAGAAATTTCAAAGAATTAAGTAGACAACGATTAGTTTTTTTTTTTCTTTTAAGCCACCAACATACACAAGTAATAGAGTCAAAGGCAGACAAGAAAGCATAAACCTTTAAATTAAAAAATAGAAATCTTCAAATGGATTTGGAATGGTACGAATACATAGGTAAGCCAGAGTATAAATGTCAACAGCCTTCCCTTGACCACATGTATTGGAACAATGATCCCCAAGAGTATCTTTAGTTGAGAAGAGGCAACGTATCTTCACAGAAAACATTGGCATGAATTACTCTCTAAGAAAAAGAGAAATTTGTATTAATGACTATGTGCTTGTTTTAATCACGCAAAGCCAGGTAACTGGCCGAATCAGTCCACAGATGGCAGGGGGGCACCAGGGAAGGGTGGTGCTTCATGGTAAGTTCTTGAACTTAAGGTCTTTATTTGTATCATGCCACTCACAAGCAAAAAAATAAAAATAAATAAAAATAAGGGCAGGGAGCTACCAATGAATAACATGCTTATAGGCATTTTGACAATATCCTCTATTTACCACGTTATTGTTTGCTTCACTTATACTGACCTCTCACTAGCTTGCCTGACTAACCACCATCTTGTCCACATTGTCACTATTTGGCCAATCATTACCACTGACTCCTCTATCTCTATCGACTTTAAAATCTCTTGTACAAATCTTCACTGAAGAGTAATCTTCTCTCTCTTTCCCCTTTCTCCATTTCATGTCTAGGGTGCTATTTGAAATGCAAGTTTTTGTTTGTTTGTTTGTTTTTAAATAAAAATTCAACCTTTTAACTAAACTGTTGACACATGTCTATCTGGAAGCATCAAGTGTCATTGATACAGGGAGGAAGGCAGCTGAGTAAAAGAACCCCCAAAATAATACTTTAAAACACGTAGTCAGGCTTTTCCTAATGCCTCCTTCAGAATCAAAGGGATACTATTGCCACAAGAGCAAACCATTCAACAACAACCCTGCGTTAATGTTGAAGAGTACTTGTTCGTTTATTCATTTCCACATCTGACTCCACATTTTTCAGGCTGAAGAGCTATCTGATCTGCCTATATATCACAAGAAGTAACAATGCCAAATGCAATTATCCAGGAAACAAATTTCTTTCTCCCTTCTCCCTTTCTTCTCTCCCCTCTTCCCCACCCTCTCTTCCACTAGTGACCAATCAGGAACTTACACTTGCTAAGCATGCACTTTATCACTGAATAATGTACCCCAGATAACAGCTCTTTAAAAAAGATAATGCAGGAATGTGAAGTAATGCAGTGCTTCTGTGAGTACAAGACTCGAGTTAATTTCCTGTACATTTGGTAAAGAAAAGAAAGAGGGAGGGAAGGAGGAAGAAAGGCTGGGCCATATTCAGAATGATTATTTCTATCTTTATCCATTTACTAGCTCCTGAAACAAGGAAGGAAATCTGGATTCTACTTCTTAGACATATCTACTCTGCTCAGAAAAGTCCTTTACCAGGATCCCAGGTCCAAGTTCTCTTGTGGCCAACTTCCCTCTTTCAAGCCTGCATACACTTCCCAGCAATGAAGATCCAAGAACATTCTGTTATTAACTATAGTTTAACATGGGCTGGAGAAAGGGCTCAGGACATTAGAGTAAGTATTATTCTTCAATGTGAACTGAGTTTGGTTTACATTACTCAGTTGCCCACAATCAACTCAAATGCTAGTTCCTGCCTGATTCAAAACCTTTATCTTCTGAAGTCCACAGGTACCTATATCAATATGTACACACACACACACACACACACACACACACACTCAAAATGATATAGTTTTAAAATACAATTTTGTATGTGACAATGATAAAATGTTTGAAGACTGAAATTTGCTTTCTCTATTTTATCTGGAGAAAATAACCATTTAGATCAAGGTTCTAAGGTTTTTTCTCTACAGATAATACTTAGAAATTTCTAGAAGCATTATTTTTATTGCTTTAAAAAATTTAAATACATTTATTTATGATTTTAAAAAAGAATCTTGCAAGAATGAAGTTTTCATGTATAACAAGTTATCTTCTTTCATACCAAGAAGATTAATATAGAAAATATGCATAAGTGTTATACTCAATTTGAAAAATATGAGTGAGAAAAATTATGATAACGGTGGCTGAGGTTAGGGTTTATTTTCAATAACCAAAAGTATCTCAATGATTTACTTCATATTGAACTGTTGTTTAGAGCCTATTGAAAAGCAGTTCTTTTGAAGTTGATAGAGATTTTGTCATACTCCATGATTCCTAGGGTAATCAATATTAATATACCAATTCCTGAATCGAGGTATTGAGAAATACGTTTGGGAAAGAAATATAAAGATTTGCTTATTATGATGGACATAATTTCTTTCTTTAATCTTAGTTTAACAAGTTTCTAAAAAGTATATTTATTTAACTATTGGTTATGAAAACAAATGCATATGGTATATTTAAAGGACAATGGAAAACAAGAACACTTATTTGATCTTAGAGAAAATGGGCCATATGCTATATCAGAGAAACAGTTGAAACAATACTCCTGAGAAAAGGCAAAGGCAGTTGTGCAGAAAAGGTTCAATAAACTACCAAAAGAAATAGAAGAACAGCCAGGGTTAGTACATTTATAAAGGGGAATTGGGCATTTTGATGGGTTGACATTTTTCCATGACAAGTTCAGCACCTTAAGTGATTCTAGAAATGTCAGACAGGAGCTTAATAGGCACCTCAATGAAAACATTAACTACACAATTAAACTTAATGAGAATAAATTCTCCTTTTATGAGAAAAAGGTCAATGTTAACTTGATCTTAGAGGGGAGAAAAGAAGATGGTTTTCACACACTTAGGAAGAAAGCCAATTAGTCCTGAAGTTAATGCAGTGAGGCACAAAGAGAGGCCTTACCAACCTTCTCATTTGTCACTGTTGTATATAAACTTTGTACTGTCATTCTGAACTCAAACGTGAGGTATGATGATATCCAGGCTAACAATATCTGTTGCCTCTTAGATGGGCCAAACAGACTCAAAATAATTTCGGAATTCTTAATGCACAGTAACTTATCTATTTGCCTTGCTTTTATTTCTTCTATTTTTACATCAACATATCATGAGATTTATCACATAATATGGCAACATACACCCCAAAATGAAACTATTTTATGTCAGTGTTTTTTTTCCACCATTCATTAACTTATAAAAAAACAAAAATAAGTAATAATTATTATGGGACTTCAATTCTAATTTTTAAAAATAATAAAGTTATCACAAAAATTTTATTCAATTTCTTATAAAAAGATGTTGTCTTGTATTCAAAAAATGTGCTCATTTAAATGACTGGGTTAAGCAGGACACAAGAAACAAAATCTAGTTTCTATTTATGTTCTAATGATTTCACAGTATTTTTGCCATTTCGTTCTTTGGTTTTGGCAGTTACATTGAGGAAAACTATGCTAAGCAAACTTAACAGTGACATTGCAATATTGACAGCATTTTATAAAGTCATTTTTATATGTAGATACATGCATACATTTGTATCTATAAAGATTAACCAACAAAATTAAAACATGAAATGATTTTAAGGTAAATAAAAACAATTTTAAAAGTAATTGCCTTCATTTTCTTGAAGAAGAGTTTAAGTATCATGTGAAAAAAATTTCTGAAAAGAAACATCAAGTTTTAAAATGTAAACAGTAGAAAAAATTGATATCATATCAGAAGAGTATAATTAATATTCAAGCAATATTTGATAATTCAGTGAGGCTTCAGTGGACATAGATACCAAAATAAGCATAGAGGAGTCAAGAGGCGTTGATAGACAGAAGTAACAGTGGAGTTAAATTAAAGGAGAGGTTTTGGCATTGGGGTAAAAATGATAATGAACCAATAGCTGAGGAGCCCCCACGGAACTGGCTTAGGCCCTCTGGATAAGTGAGACAGCTGATTAACTTGATGTGTTTGGGAGGCATCCAGGCAGTGGGACCTGGACCTGTCCTTGGTGCATGAGCTGGCTCTTTGGAACCTGGGGCTTATCCAGGGACACTTGGCTCAGCCTGGGAGGAGGGGACTGAATCTACCAGGTTGAACTCAATCCTCAGGGGGGGTCTTTGCCCTGGAGGAGATGGGAATGGTGGGTGGGCTGGGGAGAAGCGGGGGGGGGGGGGGGGGGGAAGGGGGGAAAACAAGGGAATCTGTGGCTGATATGTAAAATTAAATTAAATTATAAAATAAAATTTAAAAAAAGAAATGAAATTTTAAGTAAAATCACCAAATAATTCCATTTTGGGTGAAATTTTAGAAAAGGTAGAAAATAATATTTCAGAGATAACATGTAGATCAATAATGTTAGAAATAGGCATGTGTATTGCTAAGACAATATCAGGCAGAAATTCTTAAGTAAAGATGCCATTATAACATTGATTTGTTTAGGTTAACTTTAAAGTAAATTTAAGAAATGGTAGGAAATGATTAGAAGACAATTTATGAAGGAAATATTATTATTATATTGTTTAATGCAATGTATTTGTATATACATGTAACAGTATATATGTATTAATAGATGAGAAATCAGTACGTTCATGCATCTCCCTCTCTGTTTCTTCCATTTCTTTTATGTGTATGTTTCTTATTATAGCATCACTATATATCATGTTCCATATCCATGATCATACTGTATCATGAATAATTGTAGAAAATATCACCATTCTTCAGTTTCATGCCAACTTGCTATAAATTTACAAATAATGTAATGAGCAATAATTTATTTTTATTTCATACATATATAGTCGTGTTTTGCAAACACAATGTACAACAGACTGAAGTAGTAGACTGAGGAATTTTGCATGGAAGGTCATAAATGTGGATTCTAAGGCAAATCTCATTTGAAGATACATTTACCTATGCTAATTGATAGCATTCAAGATTTCCAGTGAGGATGCTCTTACCTGCCACCATCTCTGAACAGCACAAATCTGGTCTGTGAGAGTGTCAGTCTCAGCACATAAAAATCCATTGTGGGAAAGACTTCATTTCTCCTTCTGACTTAACATATTGGACCACAGTTATGTAAGTGCCCTATCTGGCATTTTGTCCTTGAGCTGTATAACTCAAAAAGTAGTCAAATGAATTTTAAAAAAATGAGATAGGAGAGTAAAAATGAGAAAAAAAGTAGAGATGATCTTATAGATCTGACACAGAGATTTACCACAGCAAGAAGGAAGGGTGCAGAAACCCACTGTCTAAGAGTATGGGGAGAGAGTCTAAATTGAGGGTCTCTAGCAGATCCCTCCCTTAGGAAATCAGGAAATTACATCCAAGAGTGGGAGGAAAGATTGTAGGAGTCAGAGGGGATGAAGGACACCAGGAGAATAAGGCTCACTGAATCAACAAAAGTCTCACATGGGCTCACAGACTGAAGTGGCAAGCTCATGGCCTCTGTGTGTAAGTCACAGCTGTTAGCTTGGTGTTTTTGTGGGACTCCTAACATCACGAGTGGGTGTATCTCTGACTCTCTTGCCTGTCTTGAGACTCTATCTCCTGTGTGGTTGCCTTGTCCAGCCTTGATATGAGGGCTTTCACCTTGTCTTATCGTATCGTGTTTAGTCTTCTTTGGTTGCTGTCTCTTGGAGGTCTGCTCTTTTCTGGAGGAATACTGTGGGAATGGATCTGGGAAAGATGGGAGATAGTGGGATCTGGGAGGAGTGAAGGAAAGGGAAACTGTGGTTCAGATGTATTGTATGAGATAAGAATCTGTTTTCAACTAAAAGAAAAAAAATATTCCTTCTGACAAGCTGAGTCAGTCTCTGACTAGTTGCTACATGCTAGATGGGGAGAATTCCGATCCCAGGAATTGTGTTCAAAGAAAAAAGGAAAGAAAGAAAGGGAGGAAGAAAGAGGCTTTTGATATTGAGAGCTCTCAACTAATCAACTAATCCCTATATAATGTAGCAGGCTCACAATGTAGTTCTTGTGGTGGCTACCTGCCTTCTCCATGTGGGAAGTATGGTTCACTTCCAACTTGTGAATACAGCATACATCAGCTGTATGTGAAAGTGCGTATTCATTATTATGGAGTTCCATCATACACAATCACACTGATTAACTATTTTGCCAAAGCTCTTCAATACCATCCTGACAGGAGGATTCAAATATTTATGTTGAGCTCTCCATATGGATGGTACCATCAGTTGTCCCCAAGTCAGAAAGTGTTCTCCAGATGCCCCACAGAAAGGAAATGAAACCCCATTCTAAGTCCTCAAGAAACTCAATGGTACAGTTGCCTTCTATCTGTCTACACTTTATTTAGAAATATGTATTTTTTTTTCAGTTTGTCAGGTGTTCTTAGACAATGAACACATGCACTCCTCACACATACTGAGCTCCATCCCTTACTTAGAAATTTGTATAACCATGCTTGGGATGGTTGGAATTTTCTTCTGCAAATCAAACACATAAAGGAATGCATTAGTTTTGCATTAATGTGGTAACTATTTTTTGATTATGCTAGCCTGTAGCGAGTACACTGTGGTGTTTAAAAAGCTTAAAGAGAAAACTAGCCTGGGCCTGGTCTGCTTCAAATTTGTCTTTTCAGGGATCCCTGTCCTCTCCTTTGCAAAGATTCACAGCATGCTGAAGCTTTCCAAGAGGATTTCATTTTTCCTAAACTTTTTGTTTTGAATTGTGCACATAGAATCCTGTACTTTACAATGTATAGGACCCAAGATCCTATAATTCATGACGTGTATGGAAGGTAAGTAATGGGAATATTTTCAATTTTATTTTTACCAAACCCAGAAAAGGAGAATATTGTGTAGACTCACTGAAGTCAGCAGGGGAAAGCCGAGGAGGCCTCAATGCTACATGAAGAAGTGCAGGCCCTTAAGGAATCCTGAGAGTGGGAGAAATAGTCTTCTTCAAGGAAGAGCACTTATCCAATACCAAATGGTTAGTCTTACAAACATACCCAGAAGGAACATTATACAGACTGAGCAGGTTGTGATTATGTGTGTATAGACATTAATGCATGGAACACCAAAGAATGGAAAAGAAGGCCAGGAATTTGAAAGAGAACAAGGTGAGGTATGTGGGAGAGATTGGAGGGAGAAAAGGGAAGAAGGAAAGGTGTGATTCTAATCTCAAAAAGTAAAAGAAGCACTAAATATAAGTGAATTCATCAGTTGCAATTACAAAAAAATTCCAAGTTATGAAACTGCTTTTTCCAACATTACTTTGGCAAACTTTCTCCTGCAGGTGAGGGGGCAAAGCCAGCTCCCATTTCCTATTTCTTTCATGGTCAGTTCTCTCTCATCTATCATGAGGAGTGTTGCCCTCCCTCCTGAGTGCAGAGGCCAGCTTTCCCGTGAGAGTCGCGACCAGCCTTCTTAATGCAGTGTTTAGCCAGAGGCAGGGCAGCTTTCCCAGAGCAAGTGAAGGGCCAGTCAGCTCAGCATGAACATCTGATTTCATCCTACATGGTTTAACAGACCCCTGACGTGACAGAGGACACAGACATCAAGGATATTTAATATTTTTTTTAAAAAAATATGTCCTTTTGACTTAACAAGTTTGCTACAAATACGTATGCACAATAAAAGTAAATTTAAAACTATCTGCATTCCAACTGGAAAATACTCAACTTATTCAGTTTGAAAATGTCTAACAGGCATGCACATAAATGATATTTATGAAAAATTCAGCATGCCATTTGAATAATATTTTACCTCTGAGAATTTATTTTCCAAAATATTTATGTAAAACTTATTTCAACAGTGTAAGGTACTTCAGGTGTTTATGTTACAAAATCAGAAGTTTGAGTTATTTCTTTGTGGGTGTGTATGTACAGCTGTTCTTACAGTTGGTTGGTAAAGATATTCTTTCCTCCCTCAGATCACATTTGATACATACTAGCTACACATTTCCTCTTCATTTTTCATAGTTTGAGCATTGCATTTTTTTCTACAGATAATTTTTGAAATGATTCTGACACAAGTGAGATGAAGCTCCCTGTGTGGCGGGTGAAGATCAGTTGACAAGAGAGTAACTGTGTTTTAGCCTGTCTGACTGTTTTCCCCTATCCCTTTTTTTCAATTGCACCAAATTTTAGTCTTCACATTTTAACATGCTAACACACTCATGTTAAGGCATCAAGACCTTGCATTGCTCAATAAGACCTTGGATTTACAAGTTGAAATATTATATACAAAGAATTGCATATTGCTGATATGAATTTACATTGTCCACATTTCTGCAAATTTTCTGGCTATCCCACACACAGAAGGATTTTACAGAGAGCTACAACTGAAATTGTTTTCTGATAATTACTTCTATTTTACAGATATTTCTTCCTGAATAATATTCATGATGTTAAATACCAATGACAAAATGATATTCATAGTGGAAAGTAAATGGAATGCAAAGAAAATGTGGACCTAAGAAGGAAAAGGAATCAGGAATAAAAATAGGAAATCTGAAACTTGATGCTCTGTGGTAAAATATTTGCTGTATACCTGAGATGTGAGCATCAGTGGGAGCCAAGCATTCCTTATGAAATTAATAGATACTTGTTGAAAATGTGCCTGACAGGATTGGTCATTCAACTCTTCAATAGTATTACATAGGGCTAAAATGTAATATTACCAATAGCAGTACTTAATTAAGGGAGGATATAAAGATACAGAGAAGAATACTACTAGAAGAAATAGTGGATTGATGCATGGTGACTTCTTACAGGCCACAGAGAGCATCAGTTTTGTGTCAAGCCAGCATCCTCAAAACATCTGTTCCTTTCTGACCTTTATGTGTTGTGTTTCTCAAAGCTCCACTTACATTTTCTTGCTCATTAGAAATATGCAATCCAATCTCATCAAGAAAGCCTTATTTGTCTGTTCCTTGTATGTTCTATTTTATTGAGAAATCCAACCATATACAATTTAGCAGCTTTTTATGCTAAACAAATCTGCTCCATTATACTCAGGAAATTTGGCTGAGCCAACACATCTGTTACATATGGCTGGCTAGTACTGCATTATTGAAAGTGTGTTTTGAACTCCTATTTATAATCTGTTTTAAAGAAAGAATAAAGGGTCTAAATGTTTTCACCTGCAGATTTAGAAATTTCACCAAAAGTGATAGAAATTCAGTCTTAGAAAACAAAGTTAATTTTGTGCTGTCTTTTGATGGGTATTGGCACACTTCTTCCTTTCTCATCTATAAACATTTACAATTCTATCATCAGCAGAGCCAGAAAAAATATGAGGTTAAGCTGCTTGACTAATTGACTGGCATTAACTTAATTAAAAATATTAAGATCCGGATTGATAGCCACTGAGTGAATTTAATGACTAGCATGCTCATTTTTGTTAATTTGTTATTAGGCATTTAATGTAATGGACTCAGCAGAATTCAATGTTATTATGTTGAAATTTTTGACATATGGGATATCATTACTATTATCACCATAAATTACATATTTAAATATGAATAATAATTTTATTATGTTTAAATTACTTGAAACGGTGACTACATTATATTGTTTATAATTTCCCTTTGTGAAACATTTAGTGAAAAGTAGTATTATATAGGGGAAAAATTCACCATTCCCATTTTTACTACTACATTGATTCATTTTTATAGCAAAGAATTACAAACATCTGAGAGAAACACTGGTAAATAGAAAAGTATAATAGTTTGGGACGAACTCAATATCCTTATAAAAGGAAAGTATACCTCTACAAATCAAATGGAAAATGCAGTGAGAGAAGTGTTTTTCAAACAAAGTACAAAGATCTGGTGGAAAATAAGCCTAAACAGAAGCAGAACATGGATGTTATGATGAATTGTTTCAAGGAAGACAACACATTCCAGAGGAACCAACTGTCAAGGGAAAGGTCCTTGGGGAACTGTGGGTAAACTCAGGCTAAGAAGGCCACATACATGTATTGCATAAAGCAAAGTAATTGAACCAAACAGGAATTAATTGCTTTTCTCATTACTGGGAAAAAAAATACTCTACAAAAGGATTTTGAGGAAATAAAGCTGTGTTTTGTATCACAATCTGAGATCACAGTCTGTCATGTCGGGAGATCATGGCGGGAACCACAGACCAGTTGTTCTCTTTGGATCTACATTCCGAAACCAGGAACAGATAAAACTGAATGATGTCAGATGTACCAACATTGGTAATGGGCTAGAAAGCTTGAACACTGATTTCAAACTGTGGTCTGAAATTCAAGAGTGATAAGCTAATACAAATCACACACTCAATATATCCACTTGATAACACAGTTAAAATGAAAAAGATACTAGATATCAAGTACACTGTTTAAAAAACTAACAAAATTATGGCCTATGGCTGTACCATGTGTTTGTTTGGAGGAATTTGACTTTGGTACTTTTGGTTATGAAAGCAGTGGAATGCTTAGGTTCTAAGAGTTATTTGAAGTGTAGTAAGCTCACTCAAGAGCTTCCAGAGAAGAATTTTAGATGTTGCTGAGAAATAATTTTTGTGATATTTTGGGGAAGAAAGTGACTGCCTTTTGCCCTTGTCTGAAGAGTCTGTCTGAGGTGAAAGTGAAGAATTTTGGATTAATATTGTTGGCAGAAAAAATATAAAAACAGCCTAGTATAGACTCTGACAAGTGGATATTAGTGCTAACTCTAATGCAGATTTATAATGAAAACTAGCAAGCTGAGCATCGTAAATTACAAAAAGTATATCTTGAGTAGAAAAAGAGCATAATGGAGCTAAGTTCTTTGTTCAAGGAGGTAAACAGATTAAGACATGGAATAAAGGGAGTGGTGACCTCAGGGCAGGATCCCACCCAGCTAAATTTCCAACCTAAGGAGAGGAATTAAAAAGAAGTTTAGATCCAGATGTATTTGGTGTACACCTTTAGTCCCAGCACTAAGAAGGCAGAGGCTGTCAGATCTCTGAGTTTGAAGACAGTCATGTCTAAAGATTAAGTTCAAGGACAACCAAGCTTATGTAGTAAAGAAAAGCAAAAGTTGGTGGAGATGTAATTGCACAGGGCAGCCATGTTCCAGCCCCAGTATGCGGCACAACTTGGCTGCTTCAGCCATGTGGTCTGGCTTTAGAATTAAGGATAGAAGAAACTGGTTATAGAAGTTGCCTCTATGCCTAAGGACAGCTACTGAGGCTAGGAATGTGTCGGGGTATCCCTGAATGGAGAAGAGAGGCCTATTAAAGGGCCATTGTGTGAAGCTGTGAAGTTGCTGCCTGTATTGCCTTGGAAGACACAAGATGTCAGACAGCTGAACAGATTTGGAGATGTGAAGAGCATTTTGACATCAGACATGGAGATGCAGAGTTTGGAGTTTGCCCAACTGGTTTTCAGTCTTGTTTTGGTCCAGCATTTTCACATTTTGCTCTTTTCCCTGTGTTTTGAAATAATAACGTATATCTTATGCCATTGTATGTTGGAAGCATGTGATCTTTTGTATTTTGCTTACAGTTAAGAGATTGCCATGTGTCTCAAAAGAGACTGGACTTATAAACATTGTTGAGACTGTGATAACTATGGGGGTTTTTGAAGTTTGACTGAATGCCTTTTGTTTTTTGTCTTGTTTTGTTTTTTGTTTTTGTTTTTGTTTTTGTTTTTTGAGACAGGGTTTCTCTGTGTAGCTTTGCGTCTTTCCTGGAACTCACTTTGTAGACCAGGGTGGCCTTGAACTCACAGAAATCCGCCTGGCTTTGCCTCCCAAGTGCTGGGAGTGAAGGTGTGCACCACCACCGCCCAGCCTGAATGCCTTTTTTGCATTATGATATGACTGTAGCCTTTGGGAGCCAGTGAGTGGAATGTGGTGGTTTGAAAGAAAATGGCCCTCAAAGGGAGTGGCACTATTATAAGGTATGACCTTGTTGGAGGAAGTTTGTCACTGTGGGAGTGGGTTTTGAGGTATCTTTTCCCTAACTTCCCTCAGTGTGGCAGTCATTCGACTTCCTGCTGCCTATGACTTAGGGAATCTCAGCTCCAGCACCACATCTGCCTGCAAGCCACAATTTTCCCCACTATGATGATGGACTGATGAACTGATCCTCTGAAACTGTAAACGAGCCCCTCCCCAATTAAATGTTTCTTTATAAGAGTTACTGTTGTCATGGTGTCTCTTCACAGCCATAAAAACCCAAACTAAGAAAGGGGCCTTCTCACACCAAAGAACATAGGGGTGAAGGCGTCATGTTTCTTGGATGTTCCCATTCACTACATTTTTATATCATCCCGCAAGCATCCCTTAATTCCAGTAGTCTCTCCCCTCATTCTCACCCTCTCTCTTCCCACCTATTCCTCTCGTTCTTGACCCCCAACTTGACTCTAGTCCACCCATAGAAGGTATTGCGTTTCCCCTTTCTAGGGAGATTCATGTGTATTACCCTAGACCCTTCCTCAATTCCTAATCTCCCTGGTTCTATGGATTATGTATGGTTATCATTTATATAATGGTTAATATCCACTCATAAGTGAATACATACTATATTTATCTTTATGGATCTGGATTACCTCACTCAAGATGATTTTTTTTCAAGTTCCATCCATTTGTCTGGAAATTTTTACCAAAAGAGAAACATAAACACCAACTCAGCTACAACTCAGACTTTGACCTACAAACCGCCCTGCCTGTAAATATGCTTGGACAATGGTGGCACAGAAATGATAGAAGTATCCAACCAGTACCTTGCTTGACTTAAGGCCCACCCAGAACCGATAACCAGCACTGCTTGTGTAACTAAGAACCAGAGACTAGATACCCCAGAGAACTAGAGTAGAACAAAAACACTTCTGGTCTAAACATCAATAAATTAAAGTATAAAAAACGATCAATCAAATGACTCCTAATTTTATTTTGCTGTGCTCATAAATCGGTGCCTTTGTTATTCAGACATTGTCAGAGAAGTTTCTACCACCACCAAATGGAGCTGATGCAGAGACCACACCCAGATATTATGTAGCCAGGGACTCCTTGGAACACAGAGCTCTAAACAGGATGTCTCCATCAAAATTCATCCCCTCAAAGCTCAGGGAACTCCATGGAAGAGGAGATGGAAAGAGTGTAAGAAACAGAGAGAACAGACGATACCAGTAGAACAACACCCTCTGGATCTACTAAGCAAGGCTCACATGAACTCACAGCGACTGACGCAACAAGCACAGGGCCTACATGTGTCTGCACCAGGTCCTCTGCCTATATATTAGAACTTTTGGGCTTATTATTTTTATAGGGTATCTGAATATGAGAATGAATGAGTCTCTCATTCTTATGTCTGTTCATGGGACTCTTTTCCTCCTGTTGTGCTGCATTGTCAGTATAAAATCATACAAAAAATAAAGAATGAGTCCAAGTTCTGTAGAATTGAGGAATAGAGGGTGAACATTGGATTGACAAGATTATACATAACC
>CABHPH010114853.1:0-14396 GCA_902168325.1 Peromyscus nudipes | reverse complement strand
ACATAATTCTAGGGGGCATTATGTGTTATGAACAAGCTAACATTTATTCCAAATATATCTTGGTAAACACTTTTTTTTATTAAAGAATAAATCATTTCAAAAGATTTTATTGGAGAATAATGTATGATTGAGAATATGTGAATTTTTAATCTAATTTGAACATTACCCAATTTACACCATGTTTAAATGTATATTTTACTGAATTCATATGTATAGTTTCATTTTTCTTGAAACAATTTGGCTTCTGACCCAGGCTCTATTTATCCTGGGTATTAACTGAGCATCCACAGGTCACAATGATCTCATCCTACACTTTCTTTTTTTGGGGTGTTTTTTTTTCTTTATTAAGAAATTTTTTATTCATTTTTACATACCAACCACAGATCCCCCCTCTTACCCCCCCAATTCTTTCGCCCCGCAACTCTCCCATTCCCTCCTCCAAAAAGGTAAGGCCTCCCATGGGGAGTCAGCAGAGCCTGGTATATTCAGTTGAGGTAGGTCCAAGCCCCTCCCCCTGCATCAAGGCTGAGTAAGGTGTCCTACCCATAGGTAATGGGCTCCAAAAAGCCAGCTCATTTGGCAAACATTTTTAAAAAAAAAACACCATACAATAATAAATAATAAAATATACATTTCAGTGGTTAGAGATATGCTTCAGTCAATAAAGTACCTGTCTAGCATGCCCAAAGCCATGGATTGAATCCACAGTACTGAATCAGGCAGGTGTGGTGCTGCCTAGTCCCAGCACTTGGCAGGTGGAGGTAGGAGGATCAGAAATTGAAGATTATCCTTAACTACACAGGGAGTTTGAGGTTATCTTGGGATATATGAGACCCTACCTCAAAATAAAATAAAATAAAATAAAATAAAGAAAAATAAGATGGACATCTCAATTTGAGATCTAGTAATATAAATATCCTGGGTCTTTACTCCAAGGGAAAAGGATCCGCAAGTACATTAAGGTCAAACAGAGCCTGCTAAAAACTGGTTACTGTCCCCAATGCAGACGGCAGAACAATAAATCCATCCAGTCTACCCACTGATTGGTTGTTCCACTTTATAAAAACACAGCATGTATCATCAAGCTCTCTTTTCTGAAGAGCCATACCTGACTTATAACATACATGCATGTGCATAATCACATGGGCAGCAAGGCTACCAACACTAAGCCTGTTTCTCCTCCACTGAAGGACTTGTGGTCTTTTACAAAGACTGGAGTTGAGCCAGCCAGGGCGGGAGGGCAAGCAGACTGGCTGGCAGGTGGCTTGCCTACATGGCAGTCAATTTAGGCTTCTGACGTGGGGGTCTTTCTCCATGGGGTTAGTTGAGTGGGTGGCTTCTCCTCCAAATCAAACAATCAGAACAGGGCAGGTGAAAACTAGCACTCAGGAGAACTAGCCTTAAAATCACAGGGTGCTACTTCATTCACAAGAAGGGAGCTTCTTAGTCTGGGTCATACTCAAGAAGGGGGAATTATGTTCTATCCTTGTAAAGAAAAAAAAAAAAAAGCCAAAGAGTTGTAACATATTTCAAATCCTTTTCAGTGCTTAGGAAACTGCTGTTATTTTAACCAAATTACCAAAAATAAAGGGGAGAGAGAGAGAGGAGCTGACAGGACCAAATGACAATATGTCTCACAGATAAATAAACTATGGCTTTAAACTAAGCAACACAGGAAAACAGAGTGGCTTAGATAGCTTTCTCCTGGTCTAAGACATTCACAGGGTTTGAATTTTTCATGTGTTTTTAAGTGTCCTCATATATATCAGGGATAAGAGAGACAAGTTCTCAAGGCAAGTCAAAGTAAAGGACTTCCATGGAGATAATTCCCAAAAAAATAATTTTAATTATTCTTACACTGTTCAGTAATCAATATTGACAGAAGCTTATATGTAAAAAAAATACATTTTATAAACATGGCCCTTCATAATTGTTGACTACTTTTTAAATCATTTTGGGAAGTCGAGTGTTGGTAATCTCCAACCAGAAATAAAAAAATGCCTCTTAAATCTTTAAGTATCATCACGTGAGATTACTGTCACTTAATCACTGTGAAAAACAAAAAAACCATGAAAATACATTGTGAAAGAGACATCAAGGTTCAGCCTCTTGTGGCTTTTCAGGATGAGGCCAAAAGTGCTTGGATAGGGACAGTCTGGATTGGACTTCGAACGTATCATGTAAAGATACATTTTCCTCATTTTTACTATATTTCTAAAAGATTAAATGTCACCTCTAAAGGATTAAATGTCACTATGCTGCCCATGTAGTCTGACAAAAAAACCCACTGTACTATCTTGGCTCGTGACTACAAAAACACCACTGGGTCCCAGCAGCCTGTGAGGAGCCCCAAGCAATCTGAGTTTATCTCTACACTTGCAACCACAAGTACAACTTCTATGTGATCCCCATCACAGAACCACAAAGTCAACCCACAGGCCACACTGCCCACAGTTTACATTTGAGTGATTCACTCACTACTACTCACCATAAGCTGTGAATACTCACACAACTATTTTCAGGCAGGTTTCCAATGAGGAACCCATCCAGCCAACATACAACAAGCAATTTATTATACACTTACTAAGTCTTGTCACACAGCAGGTAAAAGATGATGAAAATAGCATGTATAATGAGCAAAGCTGGGGCTGCTAGGCTCTCAGCCTATTCCTAGGTATGGTACTCTGGGTAAGGTGTCGGGCTCTCTAAGCTCCAGCTTCATCATCTGAGACATGGGCATGATAGCACTTACCTCATAGGTTTGCTTGGCTTAGTCTAGAGTACAGCATCAATACCCAATGGACACCAGGTTCTCTGAGAGGCATTCCCTGACAGAGGCACACCCTGTCACACTACACCAGATCCCCTGAATCTCTTTCCGTGCCTTGTAAGGTTTCCTTTTACAGCACTTCCTGGTTCCTTATTAAAATTCCTCTGCAGATGGATGCAAACTGCCAATGGACCACAAAATTAACAAAAACAGAATCTCTCTGACTTGTCCTGCATATTTAACACTCCGAACAGTAGCATATGATGGGTACTCAATTAATACCTGCTGAGCTGATAATCATGCCAACAAATGGGACACAATACAAAGAAGAAAGATGTCCTGATTAGGAACAACAATGACCCTTGTAAGGAGTTCAGAGGCCAGTCAGTTACCAGATTTAGCTGCAAGTCAGATACACATAGCAAATACGTTTCTTTGTAGACAAATCCCAGTATCTATTCTTGCTCTAGAACAGTCTGAGGGTGTGTGTACAAGACATCAGCCCCATTTGTGTCAGCTAGGTCTTCAGGTGACTCTAATGAACATCCAGGGTCAGACTTACGGGACTAATGTGAGGGTGCCGCTCAGCAGGTACCCTAGTGACCACACACACATACACTCCGGCAGGAGCAAAGTCTAAGAGGACTTTCTGTGTTCAGGGAGACGGTCTAGGTCCACACTGCCCAATGTCTTATCTCTTGGTCCTGTGTGGCCACTGAGTCTGAGGAATGGAAGTTTCAATATCTCATCTGATGTCAATGAATTTAGACACCACACGTGAAGATGCTGCTCTAGTGGGCAGTATTAGGGAAAAAGCAGGCAACACAGCTCCTACCCAGCATGGGGTCCAAACCTTCATCAGCTGTGGCCCATCCGGAATACATTCTGGAGGACAGGCACTTAACTGTGTGCCACCCCTTCACTGCTCCCCTTTACAACCTCAAAGGAACCATTTCTTACCCTGTCATTCTAAGGCAGCTGTGATCAAGGAAACTAGTTAAAAAACAATGAAGCCCATCACCCACACAAAATAGCTTGCTGCAGGACATGTGGGGAGGGGGGGGGTTTCCCCCCCCCCCCCCCAGAGGGAAGAGACTCACAGAGTCCCGGTAAGGTAGATGTGGCAGTTCCTCCTGGCTCCAGGGCAGTGCCTCAGCATGGAGCCATACTGATAAGACTTGACAACTGCCTTTCCCCCTCCACTCATGCTCTATCACTTTAATTGCCATGTTCCCACCTACCATTTGCTAAGTATCTACTATGTGGCAGGTAGTGTGATGGTTATCTCATTTTGTCCATATGATACCCTATATATCAAATACTATCTTTGTATTTTATATAATGAGGAAATTTAAGACCCAGTGGAGTCAAATAATGTACTTGAACTTCACAAACGTGGCAAAGCTATACTACCTTTCTTCTCTTTGAAAACAGTGTATAGTGCTGTACTTATATACAGGCTATTCTTCATTTATGAATCTTGTTCACTTGATGCTTTTCCAAATCCCAATAAAGGCTCCTGAGCAGCTCCTAATATACACCTTAAGTGTAATTTATTGTTACCTCAGAGCATGAAAACCAAGGTAGCACTTGAGAAATCATCAGAGTAAGCTTAACCATATAACCACCACTCAAGGGAAAAATACAAACAAAATCAGCCCCTGGAAAGCACTCCTGTGGTTTCTCTAGTTGTTTTCTCAGAGGGCTACTACCTACAAACTGTCCACCTTATGTCAGGAGTTTATCCGAATGAAGTCAAAGATGGAAGTTTTAATTAGGTTTCTCATTAGGTGAAAACTTAAAACAACATACAGTCATTCCAGACTGAGAGAACTGTGATGGCTGATCTTGGCTGTCACATCAGGAATCAACTAAAACCCAGACAGCTGGGCACACCCGTAAGGCTTTTCTTGATCAGATCATGTGAGCTGAGAAGAGCCGCCTGAGTCTGGCCACACCTGCTGCTGGCAGTCCACATAGAAGAACATGGAAGCTTCGCTTTTGGCCTGCCTGCCTTTGGTTGCGCTGGCCAGTTCATCTGTCCTGTTGCCGAGGTATTCCTTCACCGGTGTTAGAACCTACGTCTTCTGTGCTCCAGTGTGGACTGAAGACCAGCAGAGATACCCAGCTTCATGGACTGAGCAACTATGGGGTTCTTGTCATTTCCACCAAGAGATAGCCATTGTTGAACTAGCCAGACCACAAACTGTAAGCCACTCTTATAAATCCCCTTCAATTTAAATACATGTTCATTCAATCTATCAGTTTTGTTGCTTTAAAAAAAAAAGCTGACTTGTAAAGCAGCCATTATTTATCAGGCTAAGTAAATATCTCAGCATTTTCTTGAATATAGAGAAACTAGGTAGTGGTATGAAACATGATGACAATGATATTATATAATGTTCTGAGGTGTGGGGAGAGGCTTCAGAAGAACAAGACCCTCCAGTTTCCTCTCAGACTAGTAATTCTGAGCTCTGATGGTAGGTGAGGCAGCCAGTGAGGGGGTCATGTTTTGCCTTGTTCACACTCTTTTCAGCTCTATAACTGTATATCATCAAATTACCAAGAACATTGCATTTATCAAACTCCCACAATGTAATACAGAGATCAGGCTCACTAAGTCCCTCAACAGCTCTTTAATACCACCACCGCATTTACAAAGATGAGAAAAACAAAGCTCGGAGAAAGCTGAGTAAGCAGTTCAGGGTAGTTTTGTTCACTGTCCAGCCTCAAAGCATGTACTCTTTCCTTCACAGTCAGCCATCTTCCCCTCCCAGGTTCTCTGTGAGGCCATACACAACTGATATCTTAGAGAAGTGACCTCCTACAAGGGAGTTGAGGCTGCCAAAAGGTATCAAGGTGAATCATAGACTATCACTTCTTGTGGGTGCCCGATATTTTAATTAATTTGGATTGTTCTTATTCAATGACAAAATGCTGTGGTCACAGAGTTGGAAAAAGTCACTGAACCAATGCTAAAACATTTAGTTACCTAAGTTCTCTGTCATCATTGGATAAAGGAACCTGTGGGCAACCTGTGAAGGTATGAACTTAACATTTCCCCTCCCTAACTCTTCTGCAGGATCCATGGTCAGTACTGGTGTTCACCGTGGACAGGCACACTCAAGAAGAGACTATACTGGATCACAGGCTGACCAACCACACCAAGAGACTGTAAGTGTCTCCTGTCATCTGTGACAACCATCAGCTACCACTGTGCTGGATTCTCAAAAGGATCATAACATCGACTTCAACTACAGAAACAATGGCACGTTTGGGCTGAGAGTAGAGACAGAAGGGGAAAAAGGAGAAAAGTTCAATTCTTTGACCTACTTACCCTTTTAATCTGTTCAGGTCTTTTGTGACTATCCTCCATGTGACAGAGACCACTCTAAACATTATTTATGACTCATGGGGATCTGATTTGGTAAGTACTTACCTTGACCAGAATTATATATTGCTTTGACAGATTTCTTCACTTTCTGTAGGGCTGTTCTATCTTGGTCTAGAGCCTAAAAGAGAGAGGGAAAGGGTGTTGGAGATTTTTGGTATATTAAAAAAAAATTCTTCTGCTGAGCCCCAAAGCAGAAGCACACTTACAAGAACCCAGCGGCTGTGCCTGGCTTTGCATACATGGATTCTCTGTCGGGTCACTACCTAAGGCCCAGTGTGTGTGAAATGGATAGTCTGGTAGTCTGCCAGTAACCATGCAAAGGAAATGCAGGGAATCTTAAGGATCGTGTGTGCCCTGCTTTCACAAGCTTGTAGCCTGTTGAGGGAGAAAAGCATGCTTAACGCACAATGACCCAAATACCCTGAGAATGAAACCTATCTTAACATCTGGTGTAAATTCACCTAGGGGGAAAAATTAGCGAAGTTTTATAAGCAGGGATGATCTCTTCATTGTGCTTTTAAAGTTCACAACTTCTTTAATTAAAAAAAAAACCCTGTCTATTAAAAAAGCAAACATGATACTGATGATTAAACTCAAATCCCCCTGCCCCAGCTTCCCAAATGCTGAAATGACAGGTATGCACCACCACACCCAGCCCCTGGCTGACGCTTTTAGTCCATGTAGTTCTGTGGTTCAATTGCCATTTTTCTTCAGCTTCTGTTCTCTAGACAGCTATGGCTAGACAAGTGGGCAGGCACCTTGTCCATGACGACCTAGCGGGGCCTTCCTGGGACTTCTGGGCTTGGGAAAAGAGGTCATAATTGCCAGTCCCTTTCCACAGAGGTCAGCCTGGTAGCACCTCAGGTTCTTTTTTCTAGAACAGTTTTGTTTTTAAACATTACATTTCAGTAATTTATTTTGTGTGTGTAATTGTCTCAGGTCACAGAACCCAAGAGTGCTCAAGTCACATTTCACACTAACGTAATGTAAACGGAATCCCACGCGTGTGGCTTTTCTATCGGCGGCCTGGAAGAAGGACCAGGGTTTTCTACGTGCACACCGACCATTACTCCCACTGTGCCCATCATGGATGCTCTACAATCCCTGCCACAGCAACATCCCACTAGTGCTTCTAGAGAACAAGATTTGAAGGAAAACAGCCCGTGGAGTACAAAGTTACAAACGTTTTCAGGGAAGACCACATTCTGGAACCCCAGGCACCTGTGGCTACAGTATCTGCTCTTTCAACTCTGTGTTTAACATCCTTCTTTATATGTACTCGAATCTTTTTCTGAACTGAAGCAACTGCACTGTAAAGAGCCATAATAAAGCGAAAGCCAGGATCTCTTGCCACTAACAGATGATGGGCTGAAAACCCCCAAGTACCCGACTGGCAAATGCTCATCTGCTCAGCATCATAGCCATTTCACATGGCACTTGCACTGCCCCCCGGAGCTTAGGGCACGGTTTACCTCATGCTTTCAGGGTAGAGGTAAAATCTGAAGTATTGTAAAGGTCTAGCACACACGCACACACACACATACACACACACACACACACACACACACACACACCCTTGAAAACAGAACAAAAGTAACCCATACTTAATAAATGCTGTATACAGCAGAAAACACGTTGAGAAGTTCACATGGATGGTCCCACTTGACTCTCAGAATAACTCGTGACTTAAGTACTATTATATACATTTTACAGAAGAGAAAACTGAAGTTTCCAAAGTCCAACCTGTCTGGGGTGACACAGCTGGAATCTGAACGAAGTCTGACCTCTAACCCTGTCCAGCTCTGCATTCTAATCCATACCAAGCCGGAATGAAAAACTGCATGCCATCACAGGGGGTGGGGGACACCCTGCCACTTCCAAGAGAGAAAGCTGAGCAAGCCATTTAGGACGCTGAGCATCAATCCACAGGATGGGATTTCAATCACCTAAGAGACAAACTCTGGGCACATCTGTGAGGGTGTTTCTAGGGAGGCTGAAACGAGAGAAGGCCCACCCCGAAAGTGGGCAGCACCACCCCATGAACTCGGGTCATGCTGGTTAGAAAGCAGAAGCAAGCAGGAGCTCAGCCTTCATCAGGCTCACTTCCTGACTGCAGGAGCACAGTAGCCACCTCGGACTACGGTCCCTCAAATGCTGCAAGCCAAACGCAACCGGCCCCTTTCCTTCAGCTGCTTCTGTCAAAGAGTTTGTCCCAGCCAGGAGAAGAGTAACCAATAATACACTGCTTGTACGGAGAAAAGGAGAGACCGCAAGTGCCAAGTCACTCAAGACTGGACAGGAGTATGCCCTCTGCGGAACTGGGTGAATGACAGAGACAATTCTCGTCACTCACTTTATAGACATATTACTGACTTTTTCCCCACCAAGAAAAAAAGCCCTGGGTGTGAGAGAAAGATCCGTCTAATGTCCCACACCAAGGGGAGAAACAGCCTGTGCGTTTTCAAGCATGCTCCCTATCTGCTGTGGAAGCATGTCAGTGTTCCCTGTATCTCGCCATAATTTCAAGGAAGGAGACAAGATCTGGTCTCAGTTCACACAGAAGTTCAGCTGTAGGGGTCTACTCAGAATTAGTTCATGGACTATAATGCCCGTGTGTATTAGGAGTTAATAACGCCAATGGACAAAGTACATGGAGGATTTCAAAACACTGTACGAGACACCATGTAGTTTCTTGTCGGGGGGGTGTACTGAAGGGGGAAGGCAATGTTTCAAAATTCATGTTAGAGACTTTCCCAGCTCATCCACAAACACAAAACTCATCCACAGAGCACAAAGTTCATGTACTTTTAAAGGTTCTTAAGAGCATTTCATCTGTCAGGTATACCCACAGCTAAATCTGAATGATGCTTTTAAAAGACAAACAAACAAAACTTTTGTATTTGGCCAATGGCAAGAAGCAGCCTAGTAAAATGTACTTTTATGAGTCCCATACTGTAGAGAGCTAGAGGATGTTGTCTTTCAGTCAGGCAGGGCCTCCTCCAGAAATTACACCTCGAGATGTGCTAAGATGTTCCATTTCCCTCAAGTGCCACACAACTGCACTGCCTGCCTGTGAAATGTCATATGTAAAGTCAGATGAGGGCTAAGAGAAAAACTCTGCACAGTGGGGACTGTGCAATTGCGTAAGAGTGGGACAGGATAGCTTCCTGCATTTCCTAAGTTGCATCTGAAGCTTACCATAGCGAAGGGCAAGAGCAGGAGTGCAAGCCAGGAGGGGAAGCCACTAAGCAGCACTCCTCCACAGCTTCTGCTTCAGTTCTCACCTCCAACTCCTACCCTGATTTCCTTTGATGAAAGACTGCGATGTCGAAATGGGCCAAACAAACCTTTTCCTCCCCAATTTGCTTTTGGTCACGGCCTTCTGTCAACTAAGATACCTACTCTTGGAGGTTTGAGAAGAATTCAAGATGACCATGAGGGCACAAGAGTCATGCCAGAGATAGATCTGTCCCTTCCCCTGAGAGAATTAATGCAGTAGCCACAAATTAAATTAAAACTCAGTAAGTCTGAAAACACTTAACATTTCCAGCAGTTAGAATTAATTTTTATGAATTCATTCGACCAATACACGTTACTAAGTATAGGTTATGGGTTAGGACACAGACCCCGAAGTGAGTAAGATGTAGTATAACCTAGTTTTAGAATAGCAAATTCAGTTCTGGGGTTCCTGGATACAGAAGAAGGGGAGAGTGAGAAAGAGAAGTAGGGAACCAACACTCCAGTGTCCGCCCTGTGCTAGGCATTCCTCCACATTACCTTCACCTTTAACTCTTCCATCATGGTCATGGACAACTACCCTTCTCTCTTCCTGAACTAAGCAGGAAGGGAGATACACAAGCAGGCTGGCAGACACAGGAGCTCCGCCCAGTCCCTACTGTGTTGGTTGAGGAGGTGAAGCCTGGGGGCTGACTCAGCTGTGTGCCAGCAGGATACGGGCAGGTAGGGAAGGTTCAGTCAGGAAGCGGCAGCCCAGAGGCAGGAGAGGCATGACAAGAGCAGCTGCAGCAAGACGAGGCGAAGATGTTATCATTTGTTAGTTTCAAGATTACTAGGAGTCGCATGAGGCTGCTACAAAAGGGGAAATTATCAACCTAAAATAAAAGTTGATTTGCATAATGCACCCCAAAAATGGAAAGTTGATGCATCATACACAAATAAAGGCTTTAAGCTGTTTATCTCACTGTTGGAGACTATTAAAAGAATTTTGAAGATTCAGGTTCTCTAGATAGTTAATGTCCTCTGTTGTGCCTATAGCAATGGTTGCTCAGAGTGGGTGGAATTGCAACCCATGGATAGACTTGTAGGTGGTACACTGCTAAGTTCTGGGCCCCAACCTGACAAGTTACTTCACAGCTCAAAACTGTGGCAAAGTTTCAACGAATCACTTTCAGTGACAAATTGGGAACAATTCCAAACAAATAACCACCAAGCTAATGACAACCTTCTATGCCAAAGCAAGGCACGCCACAGAACAGTCCACAGAACAGTAACTGAAGTCTATCTTCCTGTGTAGGCATCACTTACCCTACGAGGCATATACTCTTCAGGGATGGACAACACTGACCGACCCTGGTGAGGCCAGATATTCAGCAGATACCACAGTGTGCTTCTACATTGAAAGCATCTGAAACTACAGATCCACAGAGCCTAACTGGCACCCCATGACGTTGATGTTTCTCTCCCAGGTGCTGGTTTAGAATGCTAGTTTTTATTCCAACTATCTGTAAGAATACCTTCTTAACTAAGATAGAGAAAGCAAAATGCTGGGGGCTGGGTAATATACATATATAGAACCGTTTTCCAAGGGCTTGTTATGGCCACAACAGCCCCAAGCCTCATTTGCCTTTCAGAAGTCAGTCACTTTTGTGCTAGATCAATAATGAGATGATTTCCCTTTCCTTGGTGAAGGCCAAGGAACTTGACCAGACATAGTACCTTCAACTACTGAGGTTGCGAAGCAAGGCTTCCACAAGTCCTACACGGCACAGACCAATGGAAACTGCACTGAGTGATGAGCCTGCCTCCCTCCCTTCCTGTCCTCCCTTCTACAGATGGGAACTTCGTTCACTGGCCGCAAGAACAGTGGGAGCAGCAGGGGTCAGCCTGGGCCAGCTGTCCTATCTAATGCTCTTTTCAACAAACCACTCTGCCTTGTGTATATAGACTGTCGAATCCACCAACCTGAAGAGAGGAAGTAGAACGGATCCCCTTCAAAGCCCTTGAGGTTAATCCTGTCAGCAAGTTCAGCCAAGAATCTAATCCTACCTTACAGGGAAAGGCTGGGATTGGAACTCTCAGGGAAGCTTCCTATCTGATCCTGTGGGACATGCCACCTAGCACCTCTTTAGCAGAGGTGTCACAGTTGAGGGGCCATCAGTGTTCTAGCAATCACCTACCACCACTTCATGGGCCCGTCTTTAAATCAACAGAGCTTAGCTATGGAGCTGAGTACTACTGTGGGAAGAAATGTGCCGCTGTGGTTGTGAATGCAGGAAGGAAATGAGGCCACCCAGACCTGTGTATATCTTGTCTGGCTACCACTTTATTGGCTTGGTGGCTATAGTCAACTTAAATCCCCAGATACTAAATGCTGTTGATGCTGTCTTCATACACCAGGTGAGGGCTGCTTTTCCCTTCCACAAGGGCCTCAAATTCTTATCTTAGCCCAATTTGCCTTCTGTGCTGGCTAGTTTTATGTCAACTTGACATAAGCTAGAGTTATCTGAAAGGAGGGAACCTCAATTGAGAAAACTCCTCCATAAGATTCAGCTGTAACAAAGGATAAACAGACTACAACCCACAGCTCCAGAGAAGCTGGGTAGCATGGACCATCCTAAGAGGGACACATGGATCTCCCTGGGAAGGGGAAATAGATGAGATCTCCTAAGTAAACTGGAGGTGAAGGGGGGGCAATAGAGGGGAGGGAATGAGAGATGAGAACATGAGGGAATGGGATGGGTCGAGCTGGGGGAGAGCAATGAAAGAGATATCTTCATAGAGGGAGACATTATGGGGTAAGGGAGAAACCTGATGCTAGGGAAATTCCCAGGAATCCACAAGGATGACCCCAGCTTAGCAATAGTGGAGAAGATGCCTGAACTGGCCTACCCCAGTAATCAGATCAGTGAACACCCTAACTGTCATCATAGAGCCTTCATCCAGTAACTAACGGAAGCAGATGCAGAGATCAATAGCCAAGCACCAGGCCGAGCTCTGGGAGTCCAGTTGAAGAGAGGGAGGAGGGATTATATGAGTGGTGTGTGTGTGTGTGTGTGTGTGTGTGTGTGTGTGTGTGTAGATCATGGTGGGGAAATCTACAGAGACAACTGACCCAAGCTTGTAGGAATTCACGAACTTTAGACCAACAGCTGTGGAGCCTGCATGGGACCAGACTAGGCCCTCTACATATGGGAGAGAGTTGTGTAGCTTGGTCTGTTTGAGGGGCCCCTGGCAGTGGGATCAGGATCTATCTGTGGTACATGAGCTGGCTTTTTGGACCTCATTACCTATGGTGGGACACTCACTCAGCCTTGACACAGGGAGAGGAGCTTGGACCTGCCTCAACTGGGTGTACCAGGCTTTACTGACTCCGCATGGGAGGACTTACCCTTCTGGAGAAGGGGATGGTGTGTGTGTGTGGAGGGGGGGTGCTGTGGGGGAGTGGGATGAGGGATGAGAGAGGGATCTTTGGTTGGTATGTAAAATGAATAAAAAATTTTTCTTTAAAAGAAAAGATCCAGCTGTAAGACATTTTCTTAATTAGTGATTAATGGGGGAGGCTAGAGGGTCCAGGGTTCTATAAGAAAGCAGTTTGAGCAAGCCATGGGAAGCAAGTCAGTAAGCATCACCTCTCCATGGCCTCTGCATCAACTCCTGCCTCCAGATCCCTGCCCTGTGTAAGTTCCTGTCCTGACTTCCTTCAGTGATGGACTATGATTTAGAAGTGTAAGCCAAATAAATCCTTTTCTCCCTAACTTGCTTTTTTGCTATGGTGTTTCATCACAGCAATAGAAACCCTAACTAGGACATCTCTCCAGACTGATCATAAAAATGCCAGTATGTATTATATATATATTACCTTACTCAACATTCACAGTAATGTACAAGGGGCTTTACACCACCCCTGCTTTACAGACGGTAAGAACACTGAGGCTCAGATGACAGTAGATCATGCAGCTTGTTAAAGACAAAGGCAGGATTCTAAGCCAGGTCTTTTTGAAGCTGGAGCCCATGCACAGCAATTACATTGCCTGTGACCCTTCTGACCTGCAGAAACGTCAATCAAGAAGAGGGCGACTAGTGGGAGGTCGGGGGAGGGACAGGAGAGGGTAATGGAGTGGTGAATATGATGAAAGCACATGACATCCATGTATAAAAATGTCACAATGAGACCACCATTCTGTACCTTAAGAAATGGGGGAGGGGAAACAAGAAGGGTTCAGTCATCAGGACAGTAGCAAGGCACCTCCAGAAAACCTTTCCTTTCCCTTCTAGGTAGCTGTATAAGGAAGCCTAAGAGACCATGACTGGTGCTTTCCTTGAGAGTCCCAAGCAGCTCACTGGGGCAGCAAAGGGTGAGAGCCACAGCTATGTGGGGAGGGGTCAACTGGTGCTCTCTGGAGTTACATTAGCTGAATGGATCAGACTGGAGCTGCCTATGAAACGTGACACTCTGTAATTCACTGCTAAATATTCTGCCTGGCTTATGGGTGCTGGTCAAAACTACAGTGGGGCCTGACTCTTGATTTCATGTCTAAGACTTCTTCGGGAATCCGATCTTTGACACCGGCCACCACATTCACTAACACACTGATGCTGTCTGATGTACTGAGCACTTACAGAAAATAGGTTTACTAATGAAAACCAATAGCAACTGAGATGCATGGGCTGCTGAAAAGCACCTAGTGCTTTAAAAAAAAACAAAAACTGGGGACTCTCTGAAAGACATCACTGAATGACAGAAAAAAAAATGAAAAGAATTGGTGCATTTACCCTTGGAATCAGCAAAGTTGGAGATTACTTATAAAAGATTTCCCATCTAGCTGTGACCCACAGACAGGTCACTCAAGGTTAGCCTGCACAGAGGAATGTAAGGGCAGTGGGGGACACCTGCAACTGGGATCCTCCACTTGTGAAGATCTGCTCCCCCAGATGTCGGGCCTACATCAGAAGTGTGGGTGCCTGGTAAACACAAGACTGTTCTCCATCATG